>CM051274.1:19391680-19531680 GCA_027921565.1 Artemia sinica
CAAACTTTGATTCAGTGGTAAAGAACTCAGAAGCTGATTGGTTATTTTGTTTGTTTTAATTCAGTAAAAAAAGGCGAAAAGTGACCATATTTTTCATGAATAAACTCTCTGTTTCTATTGTATAATTGTTTGCAATACTAATACAAAGTCCAATATTTTTGCACAGCCCCCTTTTTATAAGATTTTTCGTCTCCAAGGCTGTATGTTGACATGCGCTTTTTGCTGTCCATCCGAAAAATGTAAAATAAACCTCTAGAGAAACTTTGCACTTTTTATCTTTGATCACGCATCCGGTCTTTCGTGAGAAAGTGTGCTCGTGCTTAGAGAGCCCATCGTTGTGGAATTCGCTTGCCACAGTCAAACTATTCATTTTATGACGGAACATGAGCCATCGCTAAGATAAGGTGACAAAGTAAATGTCATCAAGACATAAACCAGATGTAAGCTTTTAGCCGAAATGGCCACTCTTAGGCTAAATAATGGCTTTCGATCATCGTGGAATCAAAAGCAATCCTTCTTGCGGGCGTGACTTAGAGAGGTCTAGAAAATTTCAAGAGATTTATTCTACCAAAGCGAGATTGTCGTATCTGCAAAATCCCAAACTGGCGGGATTAAATTGCTCTGAATATTGTTCTCCTGTAGTTTAGACCAGGGTTGCCACCCTCCTGGTTAACACTAGTATCAATTAACCTTTTTACTCTCCATAGGGATTTTATATAAAAATTCCCAAGAATCGGTATAGTTTTAACTTTCCTGTGGAATTTTTCCACAATTTGATAGATTTTACATAGAATTGCCAAGGAGGCGGTCAAGCGTATCAAATGTGTACATTTTTAGAGAAGGAGGTTGGAAATACGTTTTAAATAACCTAAAAAAAACAGCAGCTGGTACTGATGCTTGAGTTAAAAACACCCAGAAATACAAAATGTTTTTCTCTATCCCAATGTAATGTTAACCGAACTTTATTTTTTCATTGTTTACAACTTTCAGTAAGCAAGAAAATTCTATTTCTCTTAGATAGTGTCCGATTTTTACTGTACCATAGCAAACGAAATTTTTATATTGTCCAATTTGTACAAAACAATTTTTTTTTTTGTGTGTGTGTGTGTGTGTGTGTGTACCCTTAGCACATTTTACGACTCATTCAGTGGTGCTGTTCAATAAATTGTGTTCAATCAGTTAGCATGCTCACAGATTGAACACCATTCTTGTTTTCCTGAAGAAGATCTACCCTTGCAAAACTTTATCTACCCCCCCCACCCAAAAAAAGCGAACAGTTTCCCCTCCACTGAACTGTTTGGCGTGTGCCTACATTCGGCGTTTTCGGGAAAACTGAGAGACTGGTAGCAGTCTACATTTTTTCTTGGCAAATCCCATGACTTCCTTTTCAAATTTTAGTGCTTGATAAAGCTTCCAGAAAACCGAACATGCCATCTTCACTTCCAATTTTTTAGCATTTATTGGCGTTTTTTAAGCCGTACCCAGAAACGGGAAGCTGGAGCGGCAGTAGCGGTCTGCGCTATCTAGACTACCAGTATTCCGTCCAAGTTTTCCAGAAAACCCCGAATGGAGACGTGGATTTAGTGGAAGTGGTATACAAGAATAGGTAGTAGAAAAGTAGTAGTGTCAATCAGGGCTGAATCCAGGATTTTTTTCGGGGGGGGGGGTTACAAAAGGATTTTTTTTTTGGGGGGGGGGTACAAAAAAAAATTAAAAAAGCAAATCAAAATTCGTTTAAATTCATTGATGTTACGTTTTTACATGTCGGACAAAGATTTCGATGGATGTTCAAACCCCCTACCCCCCCCCCTGGATACGGTCTTGGTGTCAATGGAACTTTCATAAAGATCCTGGCTGTTTCAAAATTCGAAAAAAAAACGGGTAAACTCAGTTTTAACAACCTTTTCACTTATCGTGGCAATGTTGATGGATTTTTGAATGCTTATCAGCCCTCTAGAATAAGTACCCTCCCTCCTAGCAGTTTTGAAGAAAAATAATTGCAGTATATGCAAAACTGGGTTTTAATACTTACAGTATCCAGGCTTCTTTTATCAGATATCATCCTCCTAAAAAAAAGAACGCTCTGAAGTTCCTATTATTAGCACAATATATTCTCTAAAACTATGCTTTTGCATAGTCTTAGCTGCATGACAGAACTTCCCTAACCCAAATCAACCAATAACTACTATGGCACATGCCATTCTTGGGAAATTAATTTAAATGTTATTAGAATAAAGAGTCCCTAAACTTGAGATCGCAATCCCAAGAATTCTAAGGGATATACACAAAGTGGTTAAAAAGTTTGTCTGATCACTTATGGAATGATTTGCCCAAAGCTATAAAAGCATGACAGGAGACATCAAAGCATTCCAGACGAAATACGGGAAAGATAGGATATTATAATTTGGCGGGAGTTGAGGATGGATACAATGCAGCCAGATTATACCTCTAATTGAAAGGGGTTAGTCAATCACCTATTACAAGCATAAAAAGATAGCCCGAATGCATGGCTATAATATAAAGGCTCAGCTAAATTTAGGGTATTACACCATGCCAAGAGGGTCATATCCAGGGAGGTGGGCTGCAGGATTTCAACCCTCATCTCCTAAATATTTCTCTAGCTCGTAAATTGTTGTTTAAATGCAGATAAGAAAACCATAGAAAAACCCTTCATCCGTGAGAATTTTTTTGGTAACGCACCAACAAAAATTATTTTGGTACCCCCCTCCCAATAAAATAAAACTCTGGATACGGCCCTGCGGTCAATTACGCATAACTTGCTGTACCACTAATTAGGGGGAAGAGGAATGAATATTTTTGAATACGATCTTATCCTCTAAGCCTTGAGCTTCAGAATAATGCATAAAACCAAAACCTCTCTATGACAGGTCCTGCGGATCAACATCGAAGAGGAAAATTACATCCTACAATTGGAGGAGTATATTTAAAGCAAATATGCATTATTGGCACTAAGGTGTGAGTGCTCTCGCCTTATTTCTGAAACGGTAGTTTCTACCGAAACATGATAGTTCTTATAAAAATCAGGCTATAGTAATAGATAGTTAAACTCTTGTATAAAGAATGCGAGGGGCGAAATGCCTCCTTATTTTGTATACCTCTGAATACATAATAATTAAAAGTCAGCTCATACAAATTAGCGATTTTGAAGTTTGAAACGAACAAAAACTATCAAATACATAAGGTGGATGCCGCCTCCCAATTTCTATACTCTTTACGCTATACTCTTTACTGTTTTTGTTATCTCAGTACCATACCAAAGAATGCTCTAAGTAAGAGAGAGTAACTTGCTACTATAGATGTACTACGATACTCTGAGGATGTATCAGCCAATTTTAGCGAAAAGTTAGGGATGGAGAGGACAAATGCCCTAAACATATGGGGTATGGTGTGATATTTCCCAACACATTTTTTTTTAATTTTTACACCAGTCAATTGTTTGAAACAACCATGTTTTTGGCTTAACTAAACTTATAATATGCTTTTATTTATGTTTAATGTGCCTTTTATTTGATGCTTTGACAAAGGTGAACCCCCACCCACAGCTTCCCAACTCTTTTCAAAACAACTTTCTTCCTTATTTCAGACCCTCCCTATTCCTCTCCTTCGGTACAGGTTTGAAATGTCCTCGATATTACTTCATCTGTAGTTTTTTTTCGCATGTTTTTATGTGTATTTATTTATTTCTCTGAAGGTGTCGAAATAAAAACTACAGCAGGGACAAATTCCTAGCTGTCAACAGTGTTCCTCCTTCCGACAACACTTTAAATTTGTCATCTATTCCCAAGCTATTTTGACTTCATTCTGAAGCGTCAATATACGAGATTTAGCTCTGTTTGTATAACGCCCGTCATGTGACAAGTAGGCTGCGGTTTTCTCATAGGTCTCGTGTTCGGTGTCCGTCACACGTGTGGTCGTTTGACAGCTTGTGACATATGATCGTCGACAAAGACATTTTAACGCTAATGTAAATATGAGGGAAAGGATTCGACCCCCACCCATGTGGCTTGTCGTCTAGAATCCAAACTGACAACAGCCATTTGGCCTCTTTCTCTTTTTCCAGTTGTCAAAAACTAATTAGTTGTAACTTCCCGAGTGGACATGTGTATGAAATGACCAGGATGTCAAAGTATTCAGGAAAAAAAATTTCCCAAGTTCATAAATTAAGTTCTTCGGGGAATCATTACGGAAGAACAAGAAATCAATTCGAAACCTTTTACTTATATTATTCTTATTTTATGCTTATATTAATAATTTAAGCTAATTAAAAGGTTAAAATTAAATAACAACCTAATTAATAATCTAATTAATCGACTAAATTCTTCTTAGAATCACGAACAAATATTTGCCCGTGGAATTCAATTCGTTATTTTCTATTTAAAATTAAGTTTATGATAATACACTCTTACACTGTATATTCTCTTAAGTTTATCATTTTGTAGCTCTTTGATTGGCGTCATAGCACGAACTCGTTCAAGCATTAGGAGCAAAGATGCACCCAAGAAGTCAAAAACAGTAAAATTAAGATGGTTTTGCTTTCAAAAAAGATAATAATAATATACTGTATATTCATCATATTACAATAAATAAACCTAGTATCTAGTTTACTGTGCTCCTATCCAGTGGCGGATCCAGGGGAGCGAGGGCCCCCCTAGCGTAGTCTAAAGTAGTGTAATTTACTTGATTAGCTCAAGTTTGCGTTAATTAAACTTGCGCCTGACGCAAGTTTATCGGATCAACCTATTTTCCGCCCCCCCCCCTAAAAAAACTTTTTCGGATCAACCTATTTTGCCCCCCCCCCCTAAAAAAAGCATGGATCCACCCCTGCTCCTATCCCAATATATTCTTATAATTGCTTATCTTCAAAAATCCAACAAAGAGCAAAATCTCAGTGTAAAAGAAAAACAACAAACCAGACTGCGGCCAGTAGAGAGAAAAGAAGCGACAAATGTAAAACAACACGGATATTTCGCCTGTATCCAAACAAGGCGTCTTCAGCACGAAAGAAACACAAGAGGAACAAAATAAAGAAAAAACAAGCTAAAACTAAAAAAACAATAAAACCACCACCAAAAAAAATATATATACATGTCTCGTTTTTTTTTTTTCAATGAGATTTTTCTCTTTGTTGGTTTTTTGTCATGGCTAGCCAGTTCGGCTTAAGATCTTTCATTTGCTTATCTTCAATTCCTTTGATTGGCTATTATGGTTTAAGATCATATGACAATCATGGAGAGAGCTTTTCTCGGGGAATGAAAAAAAAATCGAATAAGAATTTTCAACTTGAAAATGTTTAGAAAGTAATATACGCATGCTCACAAATGAAATAACTTTACCAAATAGCTTTCGGGGTTCCTATCCTGAAATGTTATGCTATATTTATTATCTTAAAGCCTTTTGATTTGCTCTCCTGTCAGCTGATGAGACTGCTAATGTTCATTGAAAAGCGCCAAAACTGAGAGAAATATATGGGAACATAAGAAACGCCCGAAAAATCAGGAGATTTCGTGAGGCGGGAGGCACAGACCCCCGTAAACCCCCTATACACACGCCTGTGTGTTTTTGCAATTGTAAAGAAATTTTTAACATTCGATTTTTTAACAAGAGAGTAATAACCTATATATTTTCGATTTCCCCCCTTGCCTTCCAACCAACACGACACATGTCCTTGCCGAGCCAGTGTGGATCCTTAAAAACTTTTAGTTTCTAGAAAACTATTTCTTTGGTCAGGATAGTCTCTCACTCATAAAAGTTGGAGGTTGTCTTGATTCGTAGCCCTCCTCTATTTTTTCAAGTGCAAAAGGCCTGTGAAAAGGGTTATTTTGAAAATTAGACAAAATTTAACAGTAAAAATTTAATTGGGCCCCGCTTGCTAGGTTTCGAGACCCTGACATCCCTGCTCATGCATCGCAATAGTGTTTACCCAAGTGAGCACTGTTATGGCACTTGTCCCATAGTACACTGAATTTGTTTGAATTTTATTACAACTGACTACTCAAAAGACCATGTTTCTGTAATTTTCACGAAGTTTTAGGTGACGTTATCTCCTAGGCATTTTAGGGCGAAATCATACTTTCATGAGACAAACTGCTGCAAGTGCGTTTCAAGCTAGCATAATGAAGGAAAAAGTAGGCTATAGATAAATAGATATTTATTGCGAAAAATCCACAGGAATATGGCAAAATACTATACTATACAAATACAAAATACTGTACCATATTATACAAAATACCAAGGCCGTGTCCAGGGGAGGACTATGGATTCGAACCCCCGCCCCACCAAAAATGTTTGTTCCAGCCGTAAAAACGTAACAAAATGGATATAAAAAAATTTTTGATACGCTTTTAAAGTTTTTTTCTGTAACCCCCTCCCCCGAATAAAAGCATGGACACGGCCCTGCAAAATACTGTACGATTTCTCTTATGACACTATGCAAAAAAGCCACTTCGGACAGAATCAGCAATGTATTCAGGACCTACGGAAAATAAATTGCTACGCATTTGTACGCTTGATCAAGAAGGTAAAGTGCTTCCCTCTATAAGGTAGATTTTCTTTACAAATGACTAAGATAATCAATAAATTTTACTAATTTTCGGAGCAAAGCTGCTCGTTTTTTAGTTGAAGCAAAGCTGCAACTACCGATTTTCATAGTAAAATTTCTCTTTTCGTAATCTTTATATTAGTTTCGTTTTACTAAATCTGTAACCGCTGTGTTTTTAATTGAAGGTTTAACAAATTTACAGATTGTTAGTAAAATAAAAAAATCATTTTAAGTAAAACTATTGTAAAATTATGGCGTAGATAATTTTGGAGACCACACTGCCTTTCCATGATGATAAAATAAAAGTCCAAAATAGGGATAAAATCCTTTTTAATAGACAGTGTATAATAAATTATCATATATGTCACTGTATATGTGACCGAAATCACTGTGTATGTGACCGAAATATCTGGTATTTTTTGTGAAATTTATTATACACTGTCTATTAAAACGGATTTTATCCCTATTTTGGACTTTTATTTTATTGTAAAATTATACAGTATATTATACAAAAATATTAATTAGTTGTGCTGCCTTAATGTTGCACAGTTCATAGATCATCGTCGTGACATGTTCCAGCTGCTATTTCGTAGCTTGAAGCCTCTTTAGATTAGTTCACTTTGCACTTACCGAGGTATGCCAACAAGCACGTACGTGAAGATTAACTTCAGAGGGGAGGGAACATACTTAAAACAAAACTTCCAAAAAAGGCAAATTAAGTTGAAATTTTAAAAAAAATTATGGAGTAAATCATCCAAGTTTCAAGGTGCTCAGGGTTTCGAGCTTCAATTATATTATATTAGCTATTAGTAATAAAAGAATTAGCCTCAAATTTTATACCTATAAGCCTAATATCACGGGCGGATCTAAAAGAAAAATCTTGTGGAGGGGGATAAAGTGACAAGGGCGTCAATAAGCAAAATCTTGTGGGGGGGCACTGTGACAAGGGTGCCAATAATTGACCAAATTTACAAATTTATCTGTAAAAGAGAGTGACAAACAGAAAAAAAAATAAAGAATGAGGGCTCTAGAACAAATCTTGAGGGCCCTATGGTCCTCTCCCCCCTGGATCCACCATTGCCTAAAATAATTCGTTTTTTAACCCTTCGTGTCCGTTTTACCTTTCAAAAAACCTCTCTTGACTTTCTTCTTATTTATTTAGATCCCTGTATCACCTATTAGCAGCTATATTTGTGAGCGTGAGAGAGAATTTTCTCTGTTATTCTAGGGATCCCTCAATATTTGCTGTAAAATTGATTTCCGGGAAAATGAAAACTAAACCACTACTTGTAACTCGGATTAGTGACAATTAAATTGACATTGTTGACAGCCAAAACATGTTTTCTGTGTCGCTACTGTCTCAAGGGGACCATTTCAACTGTGCGTGACTCTCCCTCTGTTGTGACAAGTTCCAGTTGTGACATGTGAACGTACAATCTAATATGAAGAAGAACACACTATTTTTCAGAAATGGAGAATTTCAATACAGTGAACAAGAGCAATTTAAGAACTATTTCTTTTATATTTTACTATATAAAATATATATAATATATTTTTATATTTTTACTGCCGGCGATGATCAAGCATGTAAAAAATGGGGGAGAGGATAGAGGGAGAATTGAAGGTATTAAAAAAAACACCGAAAATAGACGAATTATGGTACTTATTAAATATCCCGACCACACTGTTTTCTCTCTGTAATAAAATCGGTTTCTCTTTCTATCTCAGAAAGCACTCGGAGATAATCAGCTAAGCCTGAGAGAGATAAACTACAATGCAGGTATATTTTAGTCAAATATTTAATAAATAAAGTTGGTATTCTGGTTAGGGTAGGTATTTAATATAATGTGTTCTGGGTAGCCTGCTTTCAATAAGTCTGTTGTAGTTGCCAAAATTTTGTTACTAAAGTATTATATTTTCATGATATTTCAGTATATTTCATTATGATTAACCTAACTTGACTTCTTTAGTGTAGTTGGGATATTTAACAAGTACCAAAATTTTATATATAAAATATAAGAACTTATAGAAAAATCATTCAAAATTTTAAATCCAGGTAGGAGGGGCACGGGACCAATTGCTTCTCTCTCTGAGCACATGCCTGATCATAACCATTGAGCTTATTCTCCAAAATGATTCTGTTTATGTTATATTTAGATTTAGTCTATTCCATTATCTTAAGAATAGCTGAATTAATTCAAAGGCGTTATGTGACATTTTTGCAAAACTTTGGCTTACTTACTATTTTGCAAAACTAAGGAAGCTCTATCGATTGACTCACTTCATTTTTTACTTTTTTTTTATTTCGTCTTAATTTTTGACTCTCAGGTGGTTCAGTTTTTACAGCATTCTCTTTTCTCACTCACAGAAATAGTGGGGGAATTCACAGGGGTGAATCTCCAGCATGTTTATTGGGAAGGGAGCAAGGGGGTCCATGTCTGGATAGCCAAGCGGCATGGGGTATGTAATAATTTGCTTCTCCACATTTTTGGGGGTCAACTGCCCAACTGCCCCCCTCCAAACAACATCCCTGGGAATTGAAATCCCAGTTTTTTTGTCGCATCTTGCTAACACTCAAAACGGCCGAAATGCGTTTTTAATTTTCTCCTTTATCATGCAGAATGTGCAGTGTTTCTATATTGTAGAAAGTCAGCGCCATTTCTCTAAGTATCAAAATCTTAATCAAGTTAATAATATTACAATTGACTGTGATTAAAATTGACTGTGAACAAAAAGTAAGAAAAGTCCGAGCACTTACGCATGCGTATATCTGGCACCCTGCATTACTGGCAAATTCTAAAGTCAAGTAAAACCCGTTTCTTCAAGTCATTTTAAAACCAATCAATGCCTTGGCTATCTTCAAGACAATCCAAGGTTTCAAATAAAAACAGCAGTTAAACATAAACTAAATGAATGACTTGGATCCACATTACCAACAATCATTTGGCATCTTCCTTTTTTTTCGCCGTTGTCAAGAACTAATTTAGCTGTAATTTCCTGAGTGGACATGTGCATGAAATGACCAGGATATTGTGGCTTTAAAAAATTTCCATAAATGCTCACAAGATCTGAGAAGAATCTTATATAGATGTTGTCGGAGCCATTGTAATCTAGAGAAACTTGGAATCGATTATACCACCTGAGAGAGGATCAAACGTGCACAGGATGGGACCCCCCAGTTGAGGCCCCTTGACATCACACAGTTTTGTGACTCTTTCTGAATCCTCTTTATTTACAATTGTTCAGTTGTTTACTGTTTTGGCTAGTTTACGTCCATCACCGTCCAATCCCCCCAAAAAGAAGAAATCTATGGATGTGATAACATTGAGAGAAGAAAACGAGTAAATGACTAGACGATTGAAGGAAAGAAGAAAATACAAGAATATTTTAGCAAGATCGTACACCTGGCAATTTTACTTTAGGATTTCTAGATATAGAAAAATTGTTTCACACAACTGTCTTTTTCTGATCTTTATGTACTTTTAGCCTTGTATATTAGATATAAAAACAAAAAGTTTAGACATACACTTTAACTTTGATGTATATCTCCCTTTTTGTTTGGTGTCATACTTAACTCGGCCGTAATTTATTTTAGGACGTATATGTTTCTTTATTTCGACAAGAAAAAACTTTAGAATCTATAATAAATTCCAAGCCTTGGAATTGTGGAAACTCCCTATGGATCTTCTTTTCATGAAATGCTAATTTCCGCTGCTTTTCAATTATGATTGAAGCTGGAGCGTATCTTTTCTGTCACTACGACACATGGTTTAAGAAATGCAAATTAAACAGCACTGGAAACTTGGCAATCCCTTTTCGAAATCCTCCCGGAGGCCGTGTAAAGTTCGAGAGCCTCAATATTAAGGGTTCGGCTTTAGGAAACACTTTGCCACTTGGGCAACGAAAATTAGCTTATAAACCATGCCTCTCTGGGGGAAGTTATTCTCATGTATATTGGAATGAATGGGGTACAGAGAACGGGAACAAGTTTTCTTTTTAAATTTAAATTTTGTAAAAGTGCAAACGTGGTGACAGTTGAACAGATAAAGATGTCAGTAAAAAAGCCAAATAAGCAGTTGGAACGTAGACATAAATAGCCCGAATTTAATACAATATATGCTAAATAGGTTATAAATAAATGTTCGTGAGTGTCAGCAATAAAATTCGGAACGGGTCCCTTACTCAGAGAACGTCAGCTTCTTGATTTCCTTTTGCAAGTTAGTTGTCAAAAAATGATAAATTCGTGCGATTGATTGTCTCCTCCTTTTGTTTACAGTAGATTAGAAGGGCTATGGTCTCACATCATTCTGTTGACTATGAAATTGTGAGCAAGAAAGACGCCTGGTATGAACTGAAAAGCATTTTCAACTTTCTTGAATTAGTCTACATGAAAACAGTAACTGGCGAAGAGAGACAAACAATATAGGATGCATAATCTTATTATTTTAATGGAAATTGAGCCAGCAGGTAACAGCTGAACCAGAAATTAAGGGGGCTAGAATTTTTTTTAGTGGGTTATGTCCAATTATATGGATACTTTCCGCATTTTTTCTTGCTCAGACAGGTCCAAAAGAATTCACTTGGGGGGGACTCGGACAGAATGGGAGGGGGGAGAGGCGTGCGCAGCTGTGTTAGCTTCAGGTGCCTTGGTCTGTAATAAGTTGTTAGTAGTAAGTTTTAATAGTAATTTAAAGCTGTGTTGGGGGGGGGGGGGGGGAATTTTCAGCAGTTTGTTCCCTAAGAGTCTTTTGCCTTCCTCCACCAGAATCTTAGCAGTGTTATAATTATTTCAATAATTTTCTGTATTTTCATATGATTCGACTATTTTTGGATATTATTTGGTGCTGTTGCATTATATATAACACAGCGCTATAGACTATACAAGGAAACCAGATATGGAAACCCGTCATACGGGTATTTGCTATCTAAATTGATTGCAAAGCGTGATTTCTCATTGCGTTTACAATATTTACACTGTTGTTTTTGGGGTTTAAGGGGGGAAGGTACCTAGGTTAGGTTAGGTTACGTATTTAATATATGCTATGCTTTACCCCACCCCACCCCCTAATGTGCAAATATATAGCCCACATTTGTTTATAAACTATTATATATTCATCCTATTTTATTTTATTTCATTAGCATTAACCAAACTTGACTTCCTTCGTGTGTTACATATAATGCACCAGTACCTATTATTTTGTTTTAATTTGAGCTCTCCTTTAAATATTTGCCTCTTGCTCTAAATAATTTTTTTAGATGTAACTGATGGACAAACTCAAACTGCCAAACTTTTGGACGTTTGGCTGTCCAAAACACGTTCATTATGCCAAAGGAAATTTCGTATAAAAAATTTGTATAGATTCCTGCGCAAGGGCTGTCAACTGTATGGATGTCAATTTGAATATGTCCCTACAGCCAGGAGCGAATCTACAGCATTTTCATTGGGGGGCAAGAGGGGTCAAGATCCGTATATTCAAGTAGCATGGTCTATATAATAGATTTTCTCCACATTATTGGAGGGGCAAATGCCCCCCTTGCTCCTCCCAAACGACGCCCCTGCCTACAGCAACCAGTGAAAATGATTTAAGCGTTTTATCGTTGATGATAATAACTTTTTATTTTACTTTCGTTTTAACTCGCATGTTGCGTGGGAATATCTTTAATCCACAAAGATTTTAATGCACAATTTACTCGGACGGAAGAAATCTTTTGTGCTTCCTTGTGTTTTTGAGAATGTTTTAAATTCTATCTACTATGGACTAAGTCAAACTGACTTCTCAAAAAAAAATATATTTCGATTGTCTAAGCTTTTTTATTTGATTTTGTTATCAGTCTACACTTTTTGGGAATATACTTGAAATTTTGTTTAGGATTCGATGTGTTTGCTTGTTTTCTGGTATATGGAGCAGGTTTTTAAGGCTATTTTAACATGGACCCGTCCAATTGGCTACTGTAAAAATACAGCCTTTAATCGTTGATGATAATAACTTTTTATTTTACTTTCGTTTTAACTCGCATGTTGCGTGGGAATATCTTTGAAAATGAGTTAAGTTGTTTTATGTTTTTTTTTTTATTTTTACTTTAATCCACATTTTTGAGAATGTCTTGCAAGTGCGTTTTGGATTTTTGTTATGTTTACTTGTATGCTCAAATACAGAATATATTTTTAATTTTATTTTAGTATGTACTAAGTTAGACTGGCTTCTGAAAAAAAAAAGAAAAAAAAAAGTTCAACGGTCGGTGGCTCGAACGTTTTTTAGCCAATTTTGTTACGAATTCAAATGTTGTGGGGGGGGGGCTGGCACGTACGCAGGGGGGACCTCCGGGCCCGGCCCTCCCCCCGAAATCTCATGATTTTTTTTTATATAAATTCTGACCAATTTTGATATAAATTCATATTTTGCGTGGGGATACCCTTGAAAATGAACAAAGTTTTTTTTTTACGTTAATCCACATTTTTGGAAATATCACATAAAACGTGTTTAGGATTTGTTATGTTTACTTTTGTGCTCAAATATAGTGCTTTTTGTATTTTATTTAGCATGTACTAAGTCAAATTGGCTTGTGTAAAAAAAAAAAAAGTTTAATGGTGGGTGACTCAAAAATTTGTTTTACCATTCTTTAAATTAATTCACATGTTGTGCAGGAATGTCCTTGAAAATAAGTTCCCAACTAATTAAGGGCTTTAATGGCAAAATTTAACAAATATAAAATGAACTGGATGAGATTAGCTTCTGCAAGACTCGCTTATGTTGACCATTCTTGTTCGGGAATAAACACCAAAAGAGCACAAGCAAGTGTAATTCAGTCTTTTCAGCATATGTAATAACAGTCTTTAGTCAATGACATGTATAATTGAGATACTGCAATGTTGCTTTCAAAATCTAGGGGAGTCTTAATAAACTTTGGAATCCCAATGGATTAGGTCCATTGTCTGTTATTGATCAAGGAATAGGAAAACAGTGTCATGACATTTCGTACCCATATTCTCTCTCCCATTAATTGCCATTGCCAGTTACTACACTTAGAGGCTCCATTGTCATATCTAGATTAGCCAGAGTCCAGCAGTAATGGGATGTGATTCTCAATCCATTGTCAAACCACGATCTGGATCCTGGGAGCGTCCAAGTGCTTGTGACGGGGACCTTTGATGAATTTTTCTTAAGCGTTGATGATCTTAGGACAATATTATCACTTAGATGAACGGATGTCGTACGCCTTTATGCGCTCGATGAAGTCTTTACGAAGTGATGAAGCGATAAGAAAAAGGCAATCACGGGAATTTCCTTAGATGAATCGAGGAAATACAGTTCATTGAACAACATGTCTTCCTGAGTACTTTTGCGATCGTGATAAATTGTGATGAGAAGGGGTAATTAAAGAGATGGACAAATGCTTCCTTTCAATCAATATAAAAGTCTAAAATGCTCCCAAGGTTAAAAAATTACAATATAGTCACAAAAGAAGATGATTAAGGGGTTGTTTAGAGATCCATCAACAATATTTTCAGTGGGAAAGTATTTCAACCCTAGAGAAACAAAAACATTAATACACGGGGCATGAACAGCCAAAGGAAAAATTTGTAAGCTGATGGAAGGGATAAAACAATGACATTAACAAGTATTTTGAGGGTTTTAAATCGGTAAATAAATAATATTGGCATTCAAATTAATAAAAAGCTGAGAGACGTCATTAATTATTTTTTGCGTGCAGAGTGGACAAAATGAAAAAAAAATTCTTAGAAAAGGGTCAAGACAAGTGAAAGCAATATTTCTTCTCCGTTTTTCTTAGGTCAAAATCCCTTTTTGTACATATCTGATGAGTTTTAAACCTCCTAAAATGCTTGGCTTTTAGCAGTGTTCAAGTGTAAATATTTTGGGATTAGTATTGATTTTGTGACAAAACTCTTGCTGGGTGTTCATCCCTATAAAATCACTTGTTATAAATCTTATTCATTTTCTCTTTTAGTCTCTCTTTTCCTTGCCCTAAGATTTTTCTCTCCTTTGCTTTAAAGAAAACTAAAAATTCCTGATATGACATGTTTCTATTAGCAGCACGTATATTTTGGGACAGAACTCTTGCCGGGATTTCACCCCTATCAAGTCACTTGGTATAACCTTTATTCATTCTCTCTTTTAGTTTCTTTTTACCTTAGCTTAAGATCCATCTCTCCTTTGTTTTAGAGAGAACTAAAAATTCCTGGTATGCTAGGTTTTTATTAGCAACACATTTATGTGTCAGAACTCTTGTTGGGAGTTCACCCCTATCAAGTCGCTTGGTATAACCCTTATTCATTCTCTCTTTTAGTTTCTTTTTTCCTTAGCTTAAGATCCTTCTCTCCTTTGTTTTAGAGAGAACTAAAAATTCCTGGTATGCTAGGTTATTATTAGCAACACATTTATGTGTCAGAACTCTTGTTGGGAGTTCACCCCTATCAAGTCGCTTGGTATAACCCTTATTCATTCTCTCTTTTAGTTTTTTTTCCTTAGCTTAAGATCCATCTCTCCTTTGTTTTAGAGAGAACTAAAAATTCCTGGTATGCTAGGTTTTTATTAGCAACACATTTGTGTGACAGAACTCTTGCTGGGAGTTCACCCCTATCAAGTCACGTGGTATAATCTTATTCATTCTCTCTTTTAGTTTCTCTTTTCCTTAGCTTAATATCAACCTCTCCTTTTTATTAAAGGGAACTAAAAATTCCTGATATGACATGTTGCTATTAGCAGCACGTATATTTTGTGACAGAACTCTTGCTGGGATTTCACCATTATCAAGTCACTTGGTGTAAGCCTTATTCATTTTCTCTTTTAGTTTCTTTTTCCGTAGCTTCAGATCCATCTCTCCTTTGTTTTAGAGAGAACTAAAAATTCCTGGTATGCTAGGTTTTTATTAGCAACACATTTATGAGACAGAACTCTTGCTGGGAGTTCACCCCTATCAAGTCACTTGGTATAAACCTTATTGATTCTCTCTTTTAGTTTCTCATTTCCTTAGCTTAATATCCATCTCTCCTTTGTTTTAAAAAGAACTAAAAATTCCTGATATGACTTGTTTCTATTGGCAACACATTTATTACTTTTTTATGGGAAGGGAAATTACATACTTTTTTCTATATATTAACACATCCTTATATGTCAGGCAATATTATGTGGTACAAATAAATGCAGCTGTGGGGGATTCAAGCCACGACAGTCGGAACAACGTTTGTGCGAAGGATGTGGACACACCTGGGCAGAACATGGTGAGCCATTTCTCTTATTTCTTTTATAAGGATAAAATCAACACCTGAATACCTGTTGTGTCGCAATTTATGTTTTACATTTATCATAATTATATTGCAGAATTAATATTGTTTTTTTTTTGTATAAATGATTTGAAAATACAAATATGACAGTTAAGATTTTTTATTAAGGGTTTAACAGATCGAAGTTTCACGAGGGGATAGTGGATCGATTTCTAGCCACTAATTCAGACAAAATAACGAGTATTGAGTCGATTGTTTAAGTCATGAGTGGGTAGGGACCAATTTTTACTAAGTACTTTCACGGAAAAGCACCCATTTCTCTGAAAAAGCAATCGCGCTTTCTCCCACAATCATCGCTATTAATTAACAGAACTAGTGAAACATCTATAGAGGATAGATGACTATAGCGAAGGGCTAGGATTCACAGAAATATCGAGAGAAAGGTAGTATTTTTTTAATCTACAGGGGGGGGGGGCAGTTTTGGATTTTGATTTATTCAGTGAAAGTAACAAAAAGGGTGTTTTTCAATGAAAATATCAAAGAAAGTTTTTTTTTTTCTGAGTCTACGGGGGGGGGGATGCAAAAAATCTACAGAGGAAAATACTCCCCCTGTCCGTACCCAGAATGGAGCCACTTTGTACATAGCTTTGGAAGAACTGTTTTATACTACTAGCATTTAGGAAACACTCAAAATTTGGATGATCGACGGAAAATGTTCGGGATTTTGTTTTTTCCTACTGCTAAATTTATTTCTTATTGTGATCTAAATTTAATCTGCAAAAAATACTGTTGAATTGGTTAGCTATAGCTACCGATTTAACACAGGGGTAAGGGATGTCTTGAATCCCGAATTCCCGATTTTCAGGGCTCTTTTTATTCAAATTACCAAAGCTTGTTTTAATTTTTTATTATTGTCCAGTCTGAAGAATATTCTCGCGTTTCCCGACGCATTCCCCATTTCACGTACAGACTCTTAACCTAATGTTTCATTGTACTTTTGCATAACTGCAAAACCCGAAAATTTTTGCTTGAAGCTGTTACTTCTGTAAACCATCGCCCCCAACCCAACTTAATTTCTGGTCATGTTTTCGTTGATAGTTACTTCGGAAGTTTATGATTACAAAGTTCGAACTTTTTAACTTTTGATGGAAGGAATTTACAATTGTACTGATCAAACTTGTAGTTGCCAAATTCTTTATCAGTAAATCATTCATTTCGAAATATCGAAGATCAAACAAGAATTCTAGGCAGGGGATGAGTTTTCTGATGGGTATTGCGACAATCTATGTGTCACTGTCATCGTAACCAATAGTCAAGTCACTTACTCTAAATCCAGGATCCTGATTGGTGGGTAGCAACAGCATAAGAACGTGTCGTCAAGATTGTGACGGGTTTTTGAATTCTCAAGTGGCTTTGTCGGCTAGTACATGCATTAAATTAAGTCAACGAATAAAAAACTCGAATTGCCATCATACTCATATGGAATTGTCCATTAGTTCATTGAAATCATAAAAACCTCTGAAAACTGGGTTTTTTCCCTCAAATATTTGTTGAAATTAAGATTTGAAAAATTGCAGAAACTGGAAAAAAATAAAGGATTATATGGATATGGGAAATAATCATGTAACAAGAGGAAAAAGGATATACCTGGGTTTTATTTATTCTTAGCAGTGCGTAGCTAGGAGGACGGCTGTCACCGTGTGTAGCGTTTGAAATGGCTCCAAACTGAGATCTTTTTCCTCAATACTTTGATCTTCTGGGGTGTATCCCTGTTGGTGGGGGGTGGGTGGGGGGGGGGGGTCAAAAACAGAAATTGTTCCCGGGCACTGAATACCCTATTTGTTCCTCTGCTCCTGAGTATAAGAGGAGTCATTTAAAGACAATTGTGTAGGATGAATTACATAGCCTCAATTAGGTGGAAGGGGTAAAAGATATTTTCACTCTCAGTTTTTGAGAATACTTATATTTGGGATTTTCATTGAAAAATGCCTTTTTTGTTAATTTCATTCAAAATGTAAAAAAAAACTCCTAGATTTGGAAAAACACATTTTGCCCCCTCCCCTCCAATTTTCGTGAATTGACACCACCAAATGAGCTCCTCCCTCCTGTTTAAAAAAATTCAAGGGATGCAACCTCGGAAAAGTTGTCGTTCTAACAAGAACTATTACCTTATTTGATACACAAGCATCAGCTATCAGGAAATTTATAGGATAGAAGAAGAATATTGTGAACCTGGAAGAAAAACAGAAGGTCGGGAAGGTAATTTCCTCACAGTTTGTATTTGGGTATGGGAAATGGTCGCTGCGAGAGGAATAAGGGGCAGCTTTCCCTTAAAGTATAGAATAGTACAACAATATAAACTAATAGTGCCACTATAAAAATGTATCACAGCTGTAAGCCCTGAGAAACTTGAAATTTGTTCACTGCGTAAACAGGAATTAATTTCGAGAAGAGAGGGGGGGGGGCACAAAGTAAAAAAATGCGAATAATGCAGAGCATACCAAAATTATATGGAAATTTGTACAAAACTCGGGATTGCAGTTGCAGGAATTGGTTTGCTTCACTTTGGGAAGTTTGTAGTATTTAAGCTTCGTTAAGTATTTATACTTCATGAAGTTTATAGTTTATACTATGAAGGGCACTTATGCACTATAACTAAACCAGCGCTATAGACTGTACAAGGAAACCATCCAGGAAACCCGTCAAGCGGGTATTTGCTATCTAAATTGATTGCAAAGCGTGATTTCTCATTGCGTTTACAATATTTAAACTGTTGTTTTTTGGGGTTTGGGGGGGGGGTACCTAGGTTAGGTTAGGTTACGCATTTAATGTGTGCTAAGCTTACCCCCACCACACCCCCTAATGTTCGAATATATAGCCCAAATTTGTTTCTAAACTATTATATATTCATCCTACTTTATTTTATTTCATTAGCATTAACCAAACTTGACTTCTTTAGAAGTATAGCGCTGATTTCGTTCTAATGCATAAGTACCCTAAGAAGTATTCATTTAACTGGTTTGTCCTCCTGAAGTTGAATGGTCTATATGAATTCCGAATAAGCTAGTTCGAGTCATCATGATATCGAAAAACCGATCGAGTTGTATTCTTACATCTCTCGGATTTCCACCATAGAATACAATCAATTGAGTGGTTTCCAAAATAACATTTATTTTATTTCTATAACTTTGTTTTTAATTGGGTGATGATGCTGATGATAAAATAATTAAAAATTCTAATACTAAAATTATTAGAAACTCTATTTCTTATTTTTGGACTCGGAAGTTCAAGCGTAAAACTTAAAACTAATGTATAATAGGATACAGTCAATTTAAAAAAAAAAAAATCATTTCTACCATTTAACTATGTTTTTAATATGAAATGAAATTTTTTTTCGCAAACGAAATGAATTTATTTTTTAATTCTTTTTAATATCGATGTTATGCATTAATGTTTACATTCCCTTTTTACCTCCTATTTGGGTGTGAAGACTTTGCAGTAATGTTCGTAATAAAAACAAAGCACCAATATCAAATGGACTTTAGTACTACACTTTATCTCCCGGAAACAACACTCCAGCCTTATGTGTTAACGAGGCACTGCCACTTTCCAAAAATGTGTACACTCCTTGGCACAGAGAGGAGATGAGTGGCAAAGTTGTGCCAAAGTGGCACTATAATATGGACAGTAGGCCAAAGAGAGTGGGCAATCAGGTGGTTCACATGAATTCTTATTTTCTCCGCCCCTGTGAAAAAAAAATTAAGAATATTCGGCAGAGGCAATTCAAACAGCGGAATTTAACTCTGCCTATATTAGTATATACATGAGAACAGATAAACTCAAAGAAATACTTCACTGGGGTCAATTGAAGGCATTCTAAGAAGGGGTCAGTGGCATTCCTAGATTTTTGGCCATCCCTCCTAGACTTTGATAAATATATTTTTTTTTGCTATTTTCATTGAAAAAATTGAAAAAATGACAAAGTTACCCCCCTAGAAATTATAAGTTATGTTTGCCCCCGTCTCTAAATTTCCGTGAGTTGACGCCTTTGCTCAAAAATAAATTTAAAGTTGTTTGGCTATTGCCCTCCTCCCACCCATTTCGGGGGTGACTTAGTTTTCGTTTGGCCCTAGATGGTTGGCCCAAAGAATGATCTTTGTCAATCTGCTGAGTTACTTTACCCCCCCCCCTCCCTTAATCTAGAAATATACAGACCTAAGTACATTGTTAGGCTACATAAACTAAAGTATTATATTTTTATCATGTTCTGGTATATTCCAGTATAATTAGCCTAACTTCACTTCTTGAGTGTGTTTGGTATAAAACACAAGTACCATATTTTCATCAGGGTCGTTTCCAGCTTTTTTTCGGAGGGGGTTACAAAAAAGGCTTAAAAAACGCATTATTTTGGAGGGGGCGTTCAAACCCCCTAACCCGCCCTGGATACGGCCTTGATCTTCATTTTAGGAAAGCTTCCTCTTCTAATGCATTTTCGTGAATTAGTGTCTCTATAGCTACAATAAAGTTAAATAAATGGATCCTTTTATATCTTCTTCTTTCCCGGGACATTTTAAAATATTCCTATGAAACCACATAAAAAACGATTAAGAAATTGTTGCCATATCTTTGAAGATATCCACATATAGTTAACTATAAAAACCCTAATTTAGGTAGGCAACTCACATGCCCGAAGATAAGTTATTAAACTGTAAAATCACCTATTAGCCATCAACTAAGAAAAGTATGTTCAGAAAGATTTTAATTGGCGAATAACCAAAGGCAAAGAACATGTTGATTCCTGCGGATTCAATTTTCATTTTTGGCCTAAAGCTATTAGGCTCTTCTGTTGAGTGTAATTAAAACTAGCCACGCTTCTTTGAATTGTTTCCTAATTAAACAGTATATTACGGTTAAATAATATGATATCTAAAATAATAACACATTAATAAATAATGATATTATATTATGCAAATAATATTACATAAATAATATAATAATGCTATATAAATATATATATTTATAAAAAAGATATTATATTATTATTTATTATACGGAAAATATTACATGTCTATAGCCTAATATTAGCCCATATCAATAATTATTTATTATTTAATATGCTATGCAAAGATAAAAAGAGGAATGAATGCCCTACACTTTTCTGTTAAAAAGTGTGCTCTGATTCCATTGGTTTATAATTGTAATGTATTTTTGCAAGCGAATCACATTAGAAATCTAGGGAAGGTAAGCAGGATGGGTTTGCGAAAGCAAAGGAAGGCATTGCAGTTCTGGCTGAAGGGCCTTGAAACGGAGATCAGCACCGCTGGTTTGGATTTTAAGGGTCTAGTGCCAAATTCCTTACCTTTACTTTTTTTTATTCATTTCGTCCAAATTTTCAGTTTTGCGTTCTTTTTACTGGCTCCAAATCGGACGTATAAATCAGACGTTATAAACATAACGTGTCTCAAAACTTTCTTTTTAAAACTTTTTCGCATGACCAATGGTCTGCGTCGGGCAGAAATTCACTGCCTTCGGCCGGGAGTGCAATACGTGGTTGGGGGCAAATCATCCGACGGTTCTCGTGTTTTTCTCCCAGATTTCCCCAGGTACCCATTTAGAGCTGGGTCAACTTTGGCTGAGCTCACAGAGTCACACCATTTACCCCTGTCACAAACCACGTAACCAGCGATACCAGGAGATATACACCAAGTGGTGGAAGTGGGTGACCCCTTGGAAGATGTATTTTTTAAAAGCCAATAGAATCAAGGCGCATTCCTTTTAACAGGGAAGCACAGGACAGTAGTCTCTCTTGTTCCCTCGATTATGCTCTAAGAAACCAAGAACTCAAAAAAATTAGTGACTATAGTAGAAATTTTGTAAACGCTTCTAATTGTGTAACTAGGAGGTGGCTCTGGTCTTCTTGGATATCCTTAGCCCTTGTAGGAAAGTCCCAAATACACATTGGTTGTAAGCAGAAACGTTAGCTCAGTCTTACTTAGGGGGAGGGGGAATGCAAAGCTGCAAGTTTTAGGGTGAGGACAAGACGGGATAAACTTTTACCCTACTTTCAGAAGAATTCTAACTTTTTGTGGCTAATTTATAAATTTTTAAGCAAAGAAGGGGGGTTTGACCTTTTTCTAAATGATATTCCTGGTGTTTCGGGGAAAAAACTGTTACTTGCAATGTGAAATAGTAAAAATTCTGCTAGTTTTAAACAGTTCGGCTCATTATTTATATAGTATAGTACCTATAGTACCTATAGTTTATTAGTTTAAAATATAGCCAGCTATATTCTCAAACGTAATTTGATTATCCTCTTAGTCGTAAAAAATATTCTACGTTAAAAGTCGCAAGCGTTGTACAATATTTTAAAAGTCAAAAGTAAGATTTACGAGTCAATTAAAAGTCGGCCTTTCCATAATGATATTTAAGCAGAATATTGATATTATTAGTAGACCAAGCTTACTCGTCATTTTAAATAGGTATTTAATATCATATTCGTATTTGCCCTATCACATATCGGATAGTAAAAAAGCTGATTGTACCGACAAAGAAAATTAGAAGACAAAACACGTTCGCTTTTGTTCTTTATTTGACCTAACGGGTATGATATATCAGAAGACATCGAAATATCGATATTCCGACGTTGATATTTCACGTTCCCAACTTATCAGACAGGATTTGGCTTAGTCTAAGAGCTTTTATAAAACTAAACGCAGTCACAATCTTATAATTATAAAATAAGGACGGTTCCAAACTTTTGGGGAGCCATACTCCAAATTATGTTTGGATGATGAATCCCCCAATAACCTTGAAGGGTTTAGCATAATCTATAAATATTTATCCTTACTGCATCCAAAATGCTGAGCCCGTCTTCAATAAAAAAAACGGATATTTGGCACTAATGAAAATCATATTCAAGTTCAAGCAGTTCGTTTGATTTTATAATCAAACAAGTATTTTTATTTTAATATAATAAAATATAATAAATACTATATAATATAAATAAAATAAATTTTACTGTATAAAAATAAAAATTTTACTATTTTACTATATAAAAATTTTACTATATATATATATATATATATATATATATATATATATATATATATATATATATATATATATATATATATATATTATATATATATATATATATATATATATATATATATATATATATATATATATATATATATATATATTATTATATAATATATATATATATAATATAATATATATACATAAAAATATAATTTGTTGTAATATATAATAAAAAATTTAATTTTATAATTGAATTATAAAATTTAATACTCAAACAGTTCGGGGTAACGAACTATAAGTAAAAGTGACTTGTGTTAATTAGAAACTATATAAAAGGAATTTTGATCAAGCAAGTAGCATAGCAAGTACATGATCAATCAAAATTTAGTTCTTTTTCATGGGGATTCCAAATATATTATATTCATTAACTTTAAAATTACCCATTAGAAGCTGCGAGCCTGAGAACATTTGTTGAATTTGAAAAAAAAGGAAAACATCCCCGAAAACATCAGTAATCTTTATTAAATTGCATCATCAAAACTCAGCTTATCAGAGAACTCTAGTGCAATGGTTTCATGTCCCTGTCTGCAAAAATCAGATTTTTTCTTTCTTTTTTTGAGAAGGCTTATCATGGATTCTTTTGATATGTTCATTGTTATCAAGACTGCTTCTTTCAATTTTGGTTACTTATGAGGTTTTCGATAATTTCTTATCTTATGGGGGGGGAATGTTTGGCAGCAATTTTAAAATTTTCAAAGAAGAAATCGCTCAATTCTAGTATGAGTACGTTCCTAGCAGTACCTTATGATTATTGCTTTAAATTGCTCTTTCCAAGTTTGAGAATATTCACTGCAATATTAACAAAAAATTATTAAACACTGCAAAATTAACAAAAATATTATTTAACAGTAATACCCTGAGCTAACTTCCTTGCGACAGTAGGAATTGAACCTGAGCGCCTTCAGACGAGCGGCTCAATCGTATCCACTATGCTGTCACAAGGTATCCATGTTCAGGATTTATTGGCAATGCGACTCGCGTAACTGATTATAACAGCTGATGTCAGTTGAAATCACAATTCATGGACAGCAGCATTTTCTAAAATCAAGATTATAAGTTTATCATCAGGGTTTTGCACAATTAAACAAGGTTGTAGCAAATTAAAGATAATTAGGAAAATCCCCAAAAGCCTTACAAACCTGTAATGTTACCATAAGCCTTTATTGACTGGGGTCCTTTGATAATTGGTTTTCGGGGAACCAGCGTTTACTGAAAATACCCCCACCGCCAAAATACCCCCCTGGAAAATCCCACCCCCTCGCAGAAAATTCCCCCGAATAATTTCCCCCATATTCCCCTTGGATCATTTCGGATGTTCATTAGAAGGGAAATTGAAAGTTCTATTCCCCTGTTTAAGTCAAAGGCAATCCTGTAGCATTGTCAGTAGTAAAGAGACAAAAGGATTCAATATATTAAATATTTGTTCATTCATTTTTTCGTAGAGGCACTTCATATGGAAGGGGTGGTCCTTTAAACTTCTTAGGGGGCTCATTCGACTGCGAAATTTTTTTTTGCCCTTTGTAAGAGTCAAAACTGACGGGAGGGTACCAAGCCATTCATCACACCATTTTTCCCTCAAACTCGTTCGATCAAATTTTGAGATAGCTATTTTGTTCACCATAGTCCAAAGGTAAAATAGCCATACCATACTATTCCAATCCCCGGGGTAACCGCTGTATGTTATGCAAGTTGCCCATTGTTAAAATATACTTTTTTTATGGGAACGGTGGTAGAATAAACTTTGGAGAATAAACATTCAATATGAAATCGAAAGTGCCAGTCCAGTGCCTTTTTTTAAGATTTAGCCTGCTTTTCAACCAGGACTACCGAATGAATTGTTACCGACTACAATATCTTAAAAAATTCATGTTCTAGTTCAAAGGTTCTAGTGTTTTTGCAGTCGGTTTTAAAGAATTTAGACAAAAGTTCAACATAAAGAGTAAGGTTTTGAGGAAGGGGTAGCCCCTCTCATAAACAGAATAATTTCTGTTAGTTTTAAGTTATGATATTACTTCTTACTTTTGGTTGAATTTTTGGTTTCTTTAATTTAATATTCAATCTGTTTATGGTAACGAACTGTAAGTAAAAAGGACTTATATTAATCAGAAACTTTGGAAAAATAATTTTGATCAAGCAAGATTATGTTCAATCAAAATTTTGGCTTTTTTATAAAAGGGGAAAACATCCCCGAAAACGAGAGTTATCTTTATTAAAACTACGTCATCAAAATTCAGCTTATCAGAGAACTTTAGTTCAGTGGTTTCATGTCCCTGTGTGCCCAAAATCCTTTTTTTTTCGCTTTATCGAAGCTTTATCATGGACGCGCGTTTGTTTCCCCCCAGGGGTGATTGTATTGAACCAGTTGTCCTAGGATATCGGAATAGCATTTACTTGAAGGAAAATTGAAGTTTCTAGTGTCTTTTCCACTAACAAAGGAAATCACGCCACAGCTAAATGTCCTTTTCTGCTGTTTTGTGGCGCAAAATATCAATTTTAAACCGCAGATAACCCAAATAAAACCAAATTGATATTACGAGATAGCAATCAATCTATAGTTATTGGAAAGCATATTTTCAACTTCTCGGTTTCAGAGGCAATAATGCTGCTTATTTGCGCATTTGTTCCTAAAGCTGCAGGAAGTCTACACAAAATAAATTATTAATATGAATAATAGTCTTTAAGCCTCATTCAACATAGTAGATTCATTGAGGTTTCATAGAATACGGCATAGTCTTCCATAATTCTGCATAAGCTGCTGAGGAGGGGACCTATGAACCCTTCTGTGATTGGAGGGGTGCCTGAAGCTTTAAAAAGAGTGGGATTACGCCCAAATCGTAGCCTAAAAAGCGATGTTAACTCTTGGAACGACCTGAAATTGTCCTAAATGATATTTTTTTTATTTTTTTATTATTTTTTTTTTTAATCAAACACAAGTAAACGAATCTTTTCATTGCCGTAAAAAAAATTAGGTAAACAAACTAAACTTTTAAACACATTTCGGTTTTTCGTGTAAAAGAATTCCTTCTTCGGGTGTTCAGATCAAAAAGTCAAAGTTTAGCGTTAAGATAGAGGTTATATATATATATATATATATATATATATATATATATATATATATATATATATATATATATTATATATATATATATATATATATATATATATATATATATATATATATATATATTATATATATATATATATATATATATATATATATATATATATATATATATATATATATATATATATATATATATATATATATATATATATATATATATATATATATATATATATATAATATATATATATATTATATATATATATATATATATATATATATATATATATATATATATATATATATATATATATATATATATATATATATATATATATATATATATATATATATATATATATATATATATATGCATAGCCTATTTTCTTGTCGTATTGAGAGTTAATTATGATCTTCGCTTTCTTTTGAAAAACTAATTTTTTATTATTTAATTCCCGTTGGTTTTCAGCATCATATTCAAGATTATCCCAAATACAAGGCTGTTTGTCCCCTTTCCCTTCAGCCTCTCTCTCTTTGCACTGAATTTAAACTTTTACCAGAGTGTTTCATTTTTTAGGCTATTTTCTTCCGTTGGAAACTACCCTCCCCGTAGTAAAAGGAGAGCTAAAACTATAAAAGGAGAGAATTGAAAGGGGAGAAAAAAATTGGAACTAATGCTATTTTTTCAATAAAGGGGAAGCTGTAAACTCCTTGGCATCTTTATTACATACTTTGCCCAAATATTGCCCTCCAAATGAAGAGAACTTTGCTAGTAAATCACCCCATCCTTGTTGACCTGAAACGTCGTCCACAGAAAGTTTGAAAATGATGGCCTAAAATGCACGTTTGCGGCTCCAAGTGACCCTATTAGGAAAAGGATCCCTGAACTCCCCCCTAATAGTAGGTCTGTAACTATGTTATACTGCATTACTGCAAGGGCATTACTCCATAAACGGTTTCTGCATATATGTTTAACGACGAACGCACTCTCGCGTTCCAGTACGGCCTCCAAAACTGGCAGGTTATATTTATAGCTTTTTGATAGTTCTAACTCGGTCAATGAATCAGTAGCTCCATAACACTGATAGCTGATAAGGTCCTTCTGGCCCAACTTGGTAAAAATATTGTCTTTTGTAGCACCAAAATGGAAGAAATCGACACTTTGTGGCACAATCACTGTTCTTACACTAAAAGGGGCAATTAAATTGTTTCCCTGTTATTCTGAGACCCTTTTACGACTACCTTGGTAAAAAAAAATATAAAAAAGGATCAAATAAATTCACATCCACAACCATACTTTTGGGGGTAAAGTGAAATTTCGTGCTTTGTAAATAGAGGCTTAAAATCTCTGACATGTTGAATTAATGTTGTAATTTTCACGAAGATCGCACTGTTTTAGGTGGTATCCCCCCTTTCCAAAACTACATAACTACAAAAAAATAGGAGAAAAAAACCTTCTCATAAAGCCTGATTATTATCTTTGCAAAGAGAAACTGAACAGTCGTCTAACAATCGTATGATCGGCTGTGTATCACCATTAACATCGAAATTAGTATCGGCATTGTTTGCAATATGTTATTCAATGGTTTTTATTGAAAAAAAAAGACCAAACAGAATCGACATGTTTTGCTGTTTGACATTTAATGTCGGATTTGATTTCAATATCCTGCAAGGTATATAGATATTAAAAATCGCGCACCACTATTATTATATATCGAATAATAATAAAAAAAAAGTCTATGTTACCGACAAAGAAAATTGGGAGACAAAACATGTTCCCTTATGTTGTCAATTTGATCATTGTTGAGGCAAGCGGACAACCTCCCGATTGTCATACCAGACCGCACATGCTGCTAGGTCTTGTTGACGTTGAGGTAATGTAGTTTGACAGTTTTGACCATATCAAAGATCATGCCGACTCGGAGATAATTCTGTCTCTTCAAGTGCTACTACCGACTTGTCTTTTGAATTATCTAAACAAAGTACCAAAGCTAGTAGCCTTATTTTAATAATTTAAAGATAAAACTCTTGGAATACAAATCACACTTCGTACAGGTTGTCTCTGGGAGTAATAGTGTTGTGTCTGCAAAAATATTTAAAGATAACTTACGTTGAATTCAGTTTTCCGTTCCTACATAAACCCGTTTACAGTAACGGTAAGCAAAGATTGACCCTCACGAATTGAAACTGAAACTAAGAAAATATATAATTCTGATTACACTATATACATGGAATTTTTCTGCTTTTTATTCCGAATCTAAATATACATAATTAATTTTAAGTTTACCCACAAAAAGTTGTTAGTATAAGAAGATTTACACAGTTTTTGAAAAAGGGGGAAACATCCCCAAAAAGGTGCATGATCCAGGTCAAAACTACAGCGTGAAATTCAGCTTGTCTGAGAAAACTAAAGCGGAAGTTTCGAGCTACAATTTACAAAAATACGAGATTTCGTGTTTTATAATTTTTTCCATGAAAGACGGTTTTTTTGGTGGGGAAGGGTCTCCTGAGAAGAATTGAATTAAACCAGGTGTCGTCGAATATCGAATGAGGACTCATTTGAATGGAAATATCAAGCTGTAGTACTATTTTAAAATAAAAAAAAAGATGTAAAATCGTGCCAGAGCAAATTGTCAATTTCTTCTATTTACAATAATTTTGGCCAAATAGGTCAAGTGAAAGTTTTCGTAAAGCCGATCGGTTTAGAGCTTCCAAAACACTAATTGTATGGACTTCCAATTTCAGAAACCATGCTGTCACTCCAAGCCAGGGGCGGATCATGGATTTTTTTTTGGGGAGGGGGAGGCGCAAAATAGGTTGATCCGATAAACTTGCGTTAGGAGCAATATTAATTAACGCTAACTTGAGTTAATTAAGTAAATTCATTACTTTAGACTACGCTAGGGGGGCGGGGGGGCGCAAGCTGAATTTTTCCCTGAACGAATAGGCAGTCCATATAAAACGAACGGTTGATTTTGACCGTTTATCAAAGAATGTGAACAGTATAGCATTCAATAGATGCGCGCCAGCTATTAGGAGAAAGATCAGTAGATATTCCGTGTGTTGGTGGGAGGGGGACTAAAAACCTCAATATATATATATTTTTGTCCACAAGCGTCGACAAGTTTTCATAGGAGGTCCTTCTGATAAATGAGAGGGAGATTGAACCCCTGACCTGCCTTTGTCTGGTGAATATGCTTCCCTTGAGCGCGCAATATGGGTGATGAAAGGGATGTAAACTCTCCTTTTACTGTAGAAACGGTATTTTTGGATAGCAGACATTATTTTTTGAATATTGCAGTACAATGATAAGAAGTATAAATTAGGCGTAAAGACGGGGGGATGAATAGGAGAGACTGCCTTCCTCGTATTTGGGATAGTCTTGTTTTATTACGGAAGGACAATTTTGTGAGCAGGCCCTCAATGTTAAGATTATGTTATACAAAAGGGCTACGCTGTCAGTAAGGGGCTCCGTGCTTTGTGTCACAAGTTGGACAGGCTTTGAGCTTCTAAGGTTGACTTCAAATCTACTTAATATTTTAGCTTCCATCTCTCCTACCTTCTCTTTTCCCCTCTATCTTTCCTTTTCAACTTTTTTTTGTATTATTATTTAATGTAATTAGTGCATGATTTAGTGCTTAATTAGTGCTGTAATTTAAAGTAATTAACGGAAGCTTGCTATCATCTGTTATTAGTGCTATTATTTAATGTAATGTTTAGTCTGTCACTCTCACATTCCAAAGAGCCTTTGTGGGGGTCTAAGGTTCTGTAATTTTTTCCTTGTTTAATTTAAAAAAAAATGATTGGTCGATTGATTGATTGACTGAGGTGTGACCTTGCCTTAGAGCCTCATATCCTGCTTCTATACCGGCCATTTCTCTGAGTCAAACGAGGCAACATATAGTTCATTTTAACAATTTGATATGAACAGATTTTAATATTAAACCAAATGCTGTTACTCCTTAATAGAACCACTTCTTGTACATTGGCCTAAGCTGGTGCCTACCGAAAGAAACCTTCAAATCAGTGTCCACTGAACTTTTCTATTTTGGAAAGTTGTCCTGAGTTTCCTCCAATTTTCTTATATTCTTCTTTTCTAATGTTTACGTTTATCGTACCCAGAGGAGGTTTTAGGGGGGCAGAGGGAGCACTCGCCCCGGATGCAGAAATTTTGGGCGTAAAATTCCAAATAGATAATCTAACGGTTAAAGTCATTTTGTAATGTTTGAAATTTTATTTTTATCAGAATTAAGTAAAGGGCGCAGAAAATACATGCTTATAATTAATAATACAAATTAAAAAATAATTGCATAATAATATTTAAATAATGAATTTAAAATAAATTAATAATTAATGAATGAATTGAAAATAATTTCGCTAATAAATGACAATTTTTTAACATTTGGTCTGAAAATTTTGTGATAGGAGGAGGGCACTAAGCAAGATTTTGCCCCGGGCGCAAGAGAGGCCAGAACTGCCACTGGCCGTACCCCTCCGAAAGGTTTTTTTTCGTGTCTGATACCAACTCTATAAGTAAGCTCACATAAATAAACCTACTTCACTACTCCTTTAATCTGATTTGCCTTTTCATACATTCCCCTATGCTTATATTGTTTTTCAACTTGAATAGTTCGTTGATGAGGTTTTCTCTGGTCCCTTACGAGATGTCACCATTTACTGTTTCCATTTAATATGCGAGTCATTTAGTTTATTTCAACTGAGCGTGACACTACATTTTCATTTGTACGGATTGTCCAAGACGGACATGATTGCCTCCGATTGTGACAACCAGCTGGGAGAGTTGATTTTTTCACTCCGTCATCTCTAGCGACAAAGCCCCTGTCCAACGATTCCTCCAAGTTGATACAAGTTATTGTATCACTGTTATCAAAAACGGTATTCAATCATGATGAATGTGCACATTTTAGTATATTCTTACTGATCAGAAATGGACACACGGGTTGTTTCTGGATCTGTCGTTCTGTGTCAGGGAAGACGTCGCAGCACTGTTGCTGCTGCTTGTAACTATTGTGCACATTTCATTCTTGTCAAGAAAAAGTTACTTGATTTGACATTGGTAAGCAATTAACTTTACGAATATCATGGTATGTTTAAATTGTATCTTAATGTTTCTCGAGACTGTAATCATTGCAAACAAAACTTAAAATTAGTGAAGATGCTCCAAACAATGCATAGATTGTAATTAAGAAGCGCAAGTCGAATGAATACTTGAACGACGAACATCTCGAAGTTTTATAGAAATCGTGACTCGGTAAGCAGACTCCGTACACGAGGCGTCATCTGGAGGGTCTTGCCCTCAATTGATTTCAACTATTCATGAAATTTTCTCAACGGAAAGTTCTTTTTTTTAAGGGCTCAAATGGTTATTGTAATTATTGGCCCTCCTAGAAAAAGCCTTGGCTACTGTCCAATTCTCAAATATAAAATTTAAATGCTTTCCTTATTTGGGTATCGCACTTAACTTGTTTTCACTGTACGTACATTAGAGTAAGGGGAATAGACCCCTTGCCAAAATATCAGTAAACTGTTACCACTTCCACATGTTAAATTTATTCTTTTAACACATCATGGTAACAAAGATATTTTCTTAAGACCTAAAGGAAAGACCTTTTTTTAGGTCTATTTGTACCGATGATTTTCTAATACTTTTGTTTGGTTGTTTCAAAATTATGAAGTTTTTATGGCAATATCACACTTTTGTCAGTGTTGCCACATTGAAGCATGAAAATAAATAGACAAAAATAATTTGTTTGAACTAGACAACGCTTTCCGTCTGTAAGAATTCAAAGATTAACAAGCTGTTGATTTCCAATTACAACTGCACCTTCGAAAGACAACCGGACATTCTCAAGCTGTTTGGTGTCATAAGAACTTGGATATTCTTGCTGATTTTTCACCCACGTTTCTTTTTTTTAAACTTGGTGCCTACTACCCAGACTGCATAACTGCAATAAAGAGATTTTTTTTATTAAAAATTGAATTTCCGAATTTCCTTATTCTTACTAATTTTTTAATTTCCTAATTTTTACTAATTTCCTAATTTTTAATAATTTTTTAATTTTCTAGTTTCTACTAATTAATACTATTTTTTTAATTCTTAATTTTCTAATTTACTAATTTACTAATTTTTACTTATTTTATATTTCCCAATTTTTTAATTTCTTAATTTTTATTAATTTTTTTATTTCCCAATTTCCCATTTCTTACTAATTTTTAATTTCCCAATTTTTACTAATTTTTTCATTTCTTAATTTTCTAATTTTTACTAATTTTTTTACGATGTACGCCGCTTTGTAAATTTTTGCTTAACCCATTCAAACAGTCACAATGCATTTTCACTGTCCTTGGTACTTGAATCAAGACAAATCTGACCACCTAAAATGAATTTGGCTCATCCCTTAAAATACAACTAACAAAAAGAATTAGCTATTATAAAATGAAAAATAAAATTAAAAATGTATTTTATATTAATTATTTCAAATTCATCAGATAATTTTGTTGCCTAAACATTGTTTTTGTCTAGTAAGAGCTTAAAGGCTTAATGCATATGTTTTGTCATCGATAAGACATAATTCTGCGGTTTCTTGGCTTTAATGACAATCTTAAATCAAATAATAAGTAGCCTGTAGGTAATGCCATTTAACGTTTGAATTTATATCTTTATTGTACGGTGTCATATTTTAGCATTAAAACTGCGACATTTTTATCAATTTGTCAACAAGCTGTGCAGTTTCCCGTTGCAATAAAGAATTTCAGGCAAGATTAGTCATAGGAAAAAAAAAAGTAAAATTGGTTCAATTTTATATATTATAGAAATTTCATATTATATAATTTGTAGTTATGCGTATACCTTCTTCTTGTTTGGATTAGTATGTAGACGCTTTCGGATAATCTAATCACCGGCATGAAATTCCGAGCCATGCAGTCCGCTACTACAGCTGAGTCCGAAATCTAGGTTTCGGAATACTTAGCTGAGATTAACCCCAATGCGCCACTAGAGGACAATGATAATACCATAAATATTGCTTTCAATGTTCTATTGGCTGATGTACTATTCCTTGTCTTGGCTAACGGGTAAGAAGAAATAGAAGAAAGTTGAAATTATATAAATGAACTTAGGGTACAAATAATTATTGCATACAGATGATGTAAATCAAGGCTTTCAAGATCACTTTGATAGACATAAGAAGCATGTAGATAACTCATGCTCATCGAGGGAAACGAAAACAATTCCGTTGGTCATTTAGCACTTATTGTCTCAGCTAGAAATGGCCCTGGGCAATGGTCCTTATAGTATTCGGAAGTTGGTCTTATTTCTATCTGCTGAAACTAAGGGGAACATCTCTTAAATGTAACTTCCGTTGGCCAAGGAAGATGTGCTGATGGATTTCAGTGCCTATACATTTCCGCTCTCTTGATTCTAAGGGTAAACTAGTGAAGCTATTATTGACTTTCGCGTAAAACAAGATGGAACTCAATTTTGATTCAGCGCTTTTCATCAGAAATGCATGCCATACTATCAAGGGTGCATCCAAAGGGGAAGGGCTATGAAAAAAACATCAAAAATTTTGGTTTTATACATTTTGGTTATGTTTTTAGGAGTCAGACAAAAATTTCGGGGGGGGGGGGTTCGAACCCATAACCCCCTCCCACTCAGGTACAGCCTTGCATACCATCACGTCATTTTGAAACAGTATATTTATCTAGCCCAAGGGTGGGCAAACATTTTTTCCGTGAGCCACAATGCATACTTCATTGCTAATGAGGGCAACATAAATTGCATATACTTTGATTGCAATTTATAACAAAATATTAATTAATGAGAAGATATAACCATTTAATATTTGTGTAACGCTCACGCTATATTTCAAAAGTAACGCAGGGTAATTTGTACAAATTTAGGTAATTACAGCTAACAGGTAAAAGATAACTACAATTTCTATAACCTTATGCTACAAAACAATAATTTTGTCATGTGCCCCCTATATTTCTGTCCCCCCCCGTATTTTTAGGACTTTATTTTGCTCCCCCCCCTAAATTTCCGGTAATCGACGCCACTATGAACATTAAAGAAAAAAAAGAAGATAAAAGAACACACACGCTATTTAACCATTTTCAATCGGTCTAAATAATAGACCATGTGATTAATTCATGTATTATAAATCATTCTTTTTATACACATATATCTAGCTGAATGAATATATATATATATATATATATATATATATATATATATATATATTATATATATATATATATATATATATATATATATATATATATATATATATATATATATATATATATATATATACATATATATATATATATATATATATATATATATATATATATATATATATATATATATATATATATATATATATATATATATATATATATATATATATATATATATATATATATATATATATATATAATATATATATATATATATATATATATATATATATATATATACATATATATATATAGGTACCTATGTAGGAAGCGGTAAGTACGCGATAATTGTATTGTGAACAGATAGGATAAGACTCGGTTAGTCTTACCCGGATTAAATAAGAAAAAACAGGTTTTTTTTTAACTGAAAGTAAGGAACGACGTTAAAACTTAAAACGAACAGAAATTATCCCGTATTTGAAAGGGGCTGTCCCCTCATCAACGCCTCGCTCTTTACGCTAAAGTTTTGTATTGCTTAAAAAAAATAGAGTTGTGAGAAAGTCAAACTTTAGCGTAAAGAGCGAGGCGTTGAGGAGGGGACAGCCCCTTTCATATACGGGATAATTTCTGTTCGTTTTAAGTTTTAACGCCGTTCCTTACTTTCAGTTAAAAAAAAATTGTTTTTTTTTATTTAATTTTTGAACGTTTTTTGAATAAATGCAGGTTTTGGTTTTGGCTGTACACGAATAATTAAAAGAAATTGCATATTAATTTTACTTTTATTAGGTTAAATGGCTTTCTCGAAACTTCTTTAATTTTATTTACGATTTTTTTATTAATAATAAATATACGTAACTTACGAATTAACTTACGTAACGAACTTTTATATTCATAGATTTTTAATACGTATATTAGGGGGTTCACCCCTAGTCAATACCTTGCTCTTTAAGCTAAAGTTCGAATTTTGTCCCAATTCTTTAAAAATGACCCCTTAATCACAAAGGCCGGTAATTAGAATAAATAGCTCTTATGAAAGTACTAAAAAATCTTTGGCTTAAAGAGCGAGGTATTGACTAGGGGGTGAACCCAATCATATGCGTAATATTTTCTGTTCGTTTTAAGTTTTGATGTTGCTCCTTACTTTCAGTTGAAAAACTTGTTTTTTGTATTTAATTTCTGATCTTTTTCTTTAATAATGATGGGAAACCCGGCGCCCCCTTCATAGCAATTTTCCTTCCCCATGAAAACTTCTTTCATGGAAAGATCCTCCCATATATCCCCCGACCCCCCCCCCCCCACCCCCGCCTACCAGAAAAAAATCCCCCCTGAAAACGTCTGTATACTTCCCAATAACCAATACTATATGTTAACATTGGGTAAAGTTCATAACTTTCAGCCCTCTCCCCGGGAATTCGGGGGATAAAGTCCTCCTAAAGGACATATTTATCATATTTTCGACCATGCTGAACAAAATGGCTATCTCAAAATTTTGATCGGGTGACTTTGGGGAAAAAATGAGCGTGGAAGGGGGCCTAGCTGCCCTCCATTTTTTGATCACTTAAAAAGGGCACTAGAACTTTTAATTTCCGTTCCAATGAGCCCTCCCACGATATTCTAGGACCACTGGGTCGATATGATCACCCCTGGAAAAAAAACAACAAATAAACATCCGTGGTGCTCTTTCTTCTGGCAAAAAATGCAAAATTCTACATTTTTGTAGATAGTTGCTTGAAACCTCTACAATAGGGTTCTCTTATGTGCTGAATGTGATGGTGTGAATTTCATTAAGGTTCTATAACTTTTAAGGGGTCTTTCTCCCTTTTTTCTAAAATCAGCCAAATTTTCTCAGGCGCGTAACTTTTGATAGGTAAGACTTGATGAAACTTTTATATTTGAAATCAGCATTAAAATCTGATTCTTTAGATATATCTATTGGTTTCAAAATTCCGTTTTTTAGAGTTTCGGTTACCATTGAGCCGGGTCGCTCCTTACTTACAGTTTGTTACCACGAACTGTTTGATAATGATTGAACAAAGCTGTCTGTAGAATAATGGATGTGAAAATTAAGATTTGGGATTTTTTAGGGGTTTAGGGGGACTAAAAGGTACCTAGGTTGGGTTAGGTTACTTATTTAATATGTGCTATGCTTTACCCCCAGCCCTAGTGTGCAAATATAAAGCCTAAATTTGTTTCTGGACTATAATATCTTCATCCTAATTTCTTTTATTTCATTAGCATTAACGAAACTTCACTTCTCAAGCACTTACTGCTGTCTACATAAGTACCTATATATATATATATATATATTATAATATATATATATATATATATATATATATATATATATATATATATATATTATATATATATATATATATATATATATATATATATATATATATATATATATATATATATTATATATATATATATATATATATATATATATATATATATATATATATATATATATATATATATATATATATATATATATATATATATATATATATATATATATATATATATATATATATATATATATATATAGATCTTATTTTAGGAGAAAGCAATGACGAAAGTGATAATTTTTAGCAAAAATAAACGTGATGAGTGATCTCTTTGTGGCTATAAAATTCAGAACTCTATGTCATCATCATATTTTTTTTATTTTGGGAGACGTATGCGCATCGATCGAGGAAGGATAAGAGCTAAAAAAAGGGTGATTTGCCTCACGATGATGTCCTTTAAACATATAGTTGGATTCTAGAGCATTGAAAAGGAGGGACAATCACGCAAGCTAGAACCTTTTCCATTAATTGGTGGCCTATGTTGAATGTACGGCCATCCATCTTGCGGTCGCAGCACCTTAATTATAGATCTTGCGACAGGGCGAAAAACGCCATTTTTTGATGATTATGTCCTGTCTTGGAATGCCATCAAATGAATCATTTTTTCAACTGGTTTTCTGAAGTAGTCTTGATTCAAGTTGAATGTTAATGACAGACTTCAGGTTGGTCTTTGTAATTGCTTCCATCTTCGTTCTTTTAGTTGAGTCACAGACTCAGAAGCTCTATAAAATTTATGTACTCTTGGACTTATTTGGTGCCCTGATGTAACGTCGACAGTAGTTTCATCCTTTCCGGTTATGGTCACCGTCAGTCCAATAACGATGTGATAATCTCATGCTAGACCCTTAACGCTTTGTCCCTTTTCGACTTAAATGGACATCGATGCCACTTACTGTCATTCGAGCTTATGAATTATAGAATACGGGATCTTGTGCCTTCATGAATATTTTCTGTCTGTCTTATACCCTCTCATGTCACTGATGTATGGTTGATGTCCTCGTGATGATAGCCTAAAGCTATCATCAGCATTATTATCATACATGGGTCTCTGGTCCGCCTTTCCATTGTACAACTTAAGACACGGCAAAACTTATGAGGTACTTGGCGTATATAAAATGACTATGGACGGAACTGGGTGGAATTCTAGCCGTCACTCCGTGCGTTGGACAAAATAAACGACTATCAACCATATTATTATGCTACGGACACATTCAACTTTTATGAGTCTATCCTACGAAGCTTTTAGTTTTAAAACTATATGCAAATCAGTACTATTTCCAAATCGGGCATACCTTTGTTTGACACAGGTCACACTTAATTGGCTATTTAGTCACCGGTGACGCATGCTTCCAAAGCTATTGTCTTCTGATGGGTAATTTACATCTTGCTGTGTAAATTAATAAAGCCAATATTAATTCCAATATCAAATACCTGGGATTTTTTTTCTCGTGTAAATCTAGTCATGAACTGATGCGTATTTAATGTACTTTTATTATAATTTCAATTCATCATTTTAAGTTACTGTTTCAACATATTACCAATTGATTTTCAAACCTCAACAACTATCTATTCAGTTCCTGCCCCCCCCCCGCATTACATTGTGGTGACACTCATGACCTAATCTCTATTTTTGCTCAACATTGTCTAAGCCTATGCCGGCATGCAACAGGAGGGTGATCGTGCCAGGGTGCGGAAAAAAATCTCGTGTCTTAAATTTTACACAGTTCTAATACAATCTATACTTTCGTTTGTTTGTTTTTTTTTTTTTTTATGAACTACGTTTTGTTTTTGTTTGTTTTTTGTTTTTTTTTTGAAAAAAACGTTTTTTTATGTTTTATGAGCTGAGGGTTTGTAAATCAGGGTGGTAGCCGGCCCTGATCTATGTTCCGAGAGGGTTTTTTTTTTTGGGGGGGGGGGAATTTTGTCGGGGATGGTTCTTCTTTCGGGGTAGAGTTACACAAAAAAAACTGTAAAAACGCGACAAAAACTGTTTACATGCATTCTAGTTACATTTTCCGAGTCGGAAAAACATTTCGGGGAGGGGGGCTTAAGGCCCTCTAAATCCCCTGGATACAGCCTTGGTGTAGGTACACATCAGCACCTTTGTTAGAGATTTACTAGAAATATGCCAGTTTGCTAAATAAGGAAAGAAAAAAAGAAACCAAACTAAAAGGAACTACAAAGATATAATATTGGAAACATTTTAAAATCTATATTAAAAGCGCAGATAATAGTTTCATTCTAAAGCCTACTATCAAAAATAGTCATTTTGGCAAAGCTGATTTGGGAAATTTCACTTCATTTAGGGTTCTAATTTTAATAATAAATTTTCCTATCTTTAGCTCCACAATTAAGCTCCATAAGCGATTTTGAATTTTTAGGTTCATGAGCACAAAATGGACGGACTAACTAAATGATCAGGTTCATGAATAGGTAATTTTGAATAACTACGAAAGCGGTAATATTTCTTCTTTCCATTCATTCAATTGTATAAAAAAAAGAATAAAGTGGGATTATAACTTAAAATTATAACTTCATACCCTTTCCCAAAAATCAATAAGTTTTTTCTCTTATTAGTCACACAATTCGTATGTCTTTTCGCGCTGATGTTTTAGAGGATTCCCCACCTCCTGCAAACCCTTGATAATTATTAACTACTAGGGACACTCATGCGAGCTCTTGCAATTAATTAATTTATTATTAATCTATATCTTATCCTTCAATCTTTGTTATGTCAGTTGCTTTAAGTAGAGGTCAGTGACAGATAGTATGGGATCTGTTCAGCCCGGGTCTAGACTCCTCTACAAGTGACTGCGCAATACTTCAGTTCGTATGTACCAGAGCGTGGAGGCTCGCAGGTTGGCTGTAAAGATGGAGGCAAACTCAGCGACGGATGGAGCATACTTCTGTAAGCAGGGTTGCCACCGCCATGGATTTATCAATGAAAACATGGATTTTTCAACCCCTGACATGGATTTTGGAAACGCCATGGATTTTTCAATAAAAAACATGGATTTTTCAAGAAAACATGGATGTTTTTTCACATGGTATGGAATTGGCGTCGCTCAGAAAAACAATCTTTACGGCGAGCCAAAATGGGTTAGCGGACCAGCTGCCTCACTACTCTTACATCTGTGGCCATAGATGGCACTCCATCTCCAGCTCAGCTGACGTGTTGCAGAAGTCCAGGAAATTCAAAACTTCTGGAATGTGATTTGTTTTGACCAGTTCTAACCTTTTATTCATGTCCAAAAACAAAAAAATCTGCCCCTGCTTTTGCCTCCCCCAAGTTAAGTTGGGAATGGCTGTAGAGGAGAGCCATTTGCGATAGCGATATCCCTTTAGTCAACCTCATTGGTTTTGTGTCTAATAATGCAAGTGTGATGCTCGGTAAACAAGCGGGTCTGGCTGCGCTTTTAAAAAAAGATGTGCCGTGGCTCGCCATTTTCGGGTGCATTTGCCATGCTTTCGCTCTGTGTTCGGCCACTGCTTGCGATGTTCTAGATCCTGAAATAGGACAATTTGCTCACGACATGTACAATTTTGTTGCTTATAGCCCCAAAAGGAAAAATGAATTTGTCGAGTTTCAGAAGTTCGTAGAAGTTGCCGAACACGCAATACTTTACCCGTCGAAGACACGCTGGCTAGCAATGGAGCAAGTTGTGAAGAGGTTGCTTGAGTAGTGGGATGCTCTGAAAATTTATTTTCAGAGTATGCTCGCTGATAAAAATCCTACCGCTGTGAGCATTCGTGAGGGACCCGGGAATGTCAAGCTTTGTCTTTTTTACCTCATTCTGGGGTATGTATTGCTTTTCATGAACGAGTTAAACCTTGAGTTTCAAATTGGAAGTTTCAGGGTTCCCCAAATTCTGAAGAAAGTCAGGGAAACATTGAAGGAAATTATGCAGAACTTCATTAAACAGGAAGTTGTAGACAGAACAGACCCATTCAAAATAAATGTGCGGTCCCCGAACAATCTAAGACCTTACGAAAACGTCTACTTTGGGCCCAAGTTTCTGGCACTCTGTAAAGGAATGAGTGGAGACGCGGATTTTAGTCGTAAGTTGATTTCCGTTGAAAATAAGTGTGTCATGTTTTACCAAAGACTGTGTGAGGAAATTATTAGAAGAGTCGATTTCAGTGACGAGCTTTTAGTTCAGCTGGAGTTCGTTGACCCAAAGATAGCGGTAAGTGACCGTATCAACAGCTTGGTAGGAATTTACTCACGGTTTTCCGCTATCGTGAGTTTTGATATTGACCAACTCGACAGAGACTGGCAGAAGCTCAGAATTATTCGCGATTCTCTAGGCGATTTGGTAAAAAAAAGAACCAGGGGCATTTTGGTGTGAGCTTGGCAAGCTCACTGACTCTGGTGACAACCCCATTTTCAGTGCGCTGCCAGCGTTCATACAGAAACTTATGTCTCTGCCACATTCATTAGCACCAGCGGAAAGACAATTTTCGCTGCTTAAGTTGAATAAAACACCTCTAAGAAACAAGCTGGAACCAGAAACGGTGTAGGCACTCATGAGAGTGAATCAGTATGTCCCGGTTCTACACGAGTCGGATATCCCCGATTCACTCATTAGGCGTGCTCGACGCTGGAAGTGAAAAAGGGGGAGAAGGGAAGTACCGTCGGGAACAGAAACAATCCTTCCTTATGTGTTCGCGGTGAACCTTAAATTTTTTTTGTCGCTATTTGAAGTTCGTTATCGTTATTTGAAAATATTATTTGAAGTTCACGAATAGACCATACCTGATTGGAACTAGAATACTTGTTATAGAATTTAGAATGCATATATAATTTTTATTTTATATTTTCCAATTGTCATGAATCGCTTTAGTTCTGTTCAAGGCAGAAGGTCAGTCAGCTTTTCATTCTTGTTCACCACAGTATTTCTATCAGCAGAGAGGGAAATCACAACGGTTTTCGATTCCCATCACCTAGCGACAGAATGCCATTTATCTCCATGTTACAAAACAGTCGAGTCGGTGCGCGAATCGGAATCCCGCTCTGTCAGAACCAAAAGTAAATATCCGTAACAGGATTAGGGAAGTGGAGCGCATCTAATCAGCATAGACCCTCCATTCATGCAAATATTTTCTTCCGGCCGAATCGCCAATCTTTTCGTACGAAGAAATCAGCCGGAAGAAAACGAACGCGATGGTATAGCCTGATTTGAGACCAGCATTGCGCTTATGACAGTATAGCCTGATTTGAGACCAGCATTGCGCTTACGGCAGTTTCTTACTTCTGCTATGTTTATGTACTTCTAGTCAGAACCTAGCTATACTCTCGGTTCACACACATACGATCTCACGGTTTTTGCATTTACTCACGGTTTCTCCCTAATGACGGAATATTCTACATTTTGCTGGTTTGCGAGATAAGTTGAAATATTCCAGCGCATTCGACGAACTATCAAATGGAAAAAAAAATGCAAACCGTGCACTTCCGCGTTGCATCTATATGAACGAAGATGTATGTCATCAAAAAGTCGTACCTGCGAGGGACGCGAAGCGTCGCGATCGGCAAATTTTTTCGTATCTTTGGCAACAGTGACAAACATGGATTTTTTCTTGCCCTTTTCATCGTTTTTTTTCTTGAGCTGTTGGCAACCCTGTCTGTAAGTTTCTAAAGGAAAAGTAGTAAAGATCTATTGGATAATATCAATCTTGACTTGTTCTGCTACTTGTTACAAAAAAAGGAAAAATTTTATTTATTCTGCTCCGCATTTGGTGAATTTATTTGAATGATAAAAAGGGAAGAGAATACGAACTGTTGAATAAATCCATTTTTAATGTATCATCTATATTGTTTGTCCAATCATTGAATGATAACATGACATTTTGAGATATGTAGAATACTTTTTGTAGTATGATGTCCACACGTTAATAGATTCCATGCACGACATGTATTCCTTCTTAGGATTTCCACAAAAAGATAATTTATACGAGTTTTCAAACTACTGAATAAGTTCAATTCTCAAGAAGTTCAAAATTTTGTATAATGTTGACTGTTGACACATTGTGCTGGCGGCTAGATCATATAAAACACAAGTCAGCTGCAGAAACTCAAAAGGAGTTATGTTAAATTGTTGTCTAAATAAAATGCCCAATCCATTGAATCAATTTGCCTTTGAGGCTTGAGCTAATACTCAGTTTGGTGAACCACAGCGTCAATTCACAAAAATTTAAAGGGTGCAAAATTCATTTCTCAAAATCTAGGGGGGCAAGTTTGTCGTTTTTACAATTTGTCCGATGAACATTCCAAAAAAAGGCATTTCTCTCTGAAAATATCCCCAAAAAGCTATTTTTCAAATATGAGGCGAAATGCCCTTCCCTGTCCCCCCTCCCCAAATTGACGCTAATGTTGGAGAGTTTCTCCACGGTATAATGCCCACTCATGCCCAGCAGAGCATATTGCGCCGATTAGTCTACTCCGTTTTCAACAATCTCATTTCCGTTGCATTTTGCAAAAAATGGCCGAAGTCCACTTTTCCTAATTTTACCGAGGAGCAAAATGAAAAAAAATCTTTCTCACGAATCAGAATTTAAGAAACTTGAAACTTTACATACTGATAAGGATAGTTAACTTTTCCATCGGAATTCGCTGGAAATGTCCAAATTGCTGAATTGTTCCTTACTTAAAAGATAAGGGACTTACGCTCTTTTTTACGCCCTTTCGGACCAATTTTTAATTTGATGAGAATTAAAGATACGCCCATTTTGAATAGACCAATCGATAGATCTCTTTAAATGCTTTTGAACCATATACTAAACTCATTTTCGGACAAAAGCGGATCTCGGCCCTTTTTGCAAAACTTCGCTCATTTTTCCATCGTATTGACTGGTTTTCATTTTTTTTCAAAATTTCACAAGCTATTTACCTCCTATTTTGGCCCAAAGTAAAGGTAGAAAGTAAAGATTTTATAAGAAAATACATTGGGGATTGTTGATACTACTGGGTCTTGCCCTTTGAGATTTCAAGATTTTTTCGATTTTTCTTAATAATTTCTCTTTCCATAATTCATTCTCTCGCGGGCCTCTTAAAATGCAATCCTGCTGATGTGAAAATTTTCTTTTTGTTACTTCTTGTAAATTAAAAATGTCCTTGCTCCAATAAATGGTCATTAGCCTACTATCAGATAAAAATCACAAAGTTGTTTTTGAGCTTTTTAGTTTTTCTAATGAGAGTTAAGTTTTGAATGTTTTTCAAACACATTTTGAATAACCACTGCCAAAGTATTCACAGATACAATATTTCTTCATAAGGTAAGAAACTGTAATTAACACATACTCATTCTCAGCAAAGGTTTTGATAAGCCTTTAAAAGGTTTTGTGGTACCCTATGGCCCAGACTCTAGGGACGGAGTTACCAATCGTTGAACAGTTGACCAGCACTAGCCTTAGGGGATAGGGTACTTGACCCCCCCACCCTTTGAAATTTTTCTGACTCGCAAAACCGTAACAAAAATGTATGTGATGCGTTTTTAAAGGTATTTTTCTCCCCCCCCCCGAACAAATATCCTGGCTACAGCCTTGTACTGGAATAATTAATTTTTCCCTTTCGAATTTATTTGTTGACAAGATTGACGTTTTTATTCTGCTAGTTTAATTTTAATTACACTCACTTCGGGTGGAGTATACATGACCAACCAGTTTGGGTATCAATCTGTTTTTGATAATCTCAACCCTGTGACAAGAAACCGGGAATTTTTGGAAAGTGAACATGCTAGCCCACAGTTGAAGACAGTTAATGATTATATACCAGATAAATGTCTTTTTACAATTACTCAAATGCTAGTAGCGTACAAGTGGTATAATGTTTGAATAAGAAGCAAATTGCCGAAATATACATAAAGTAGCATCACAAGATTTGTTATTCTTTTTTAAAATTGCAGAAATGGTAGTATTGTTGTGCTTAACACTAAGCACTTATCTCATACTTTTTTGAAGAAGTAAGGATTGATGTGGCCAATGGTTGCATTTGCTGAGTCGTATTTGATGACCCAATGAATGATGCTCTGCCTGCAAACAATAGGGAGCTGTGCCTTTCAAACCTACCTTTCGCAATACCTCTTCTCTCGAGAAGTGGCGATCCTCGGGGTAAATATAGCAGAAAAACTGACGCGGGTTTACTGATGAACAGTATGTTTTCTAATATGGCAGTTGACACTTATTGTCCAAAACTGTCATTATTAAGTAAAAATAGCACTAATGCAACATTTTTTTATATCCAGATTTCAATTAAACAGCGATTCTGACAAACTCGGATATGCTTTTTACACATCGAATCGTCATTCAACCATTCTTATTGTTCCTTTATATTGTATACTACTGTACATTTTACTGGGAAATATTGGAGCAGGAGTAATGTTAGGGGAAAAAATATTGCTCCAGAGTTGAACTTAGAGTGACCACGTGATTCCTACTATTTCCCTGTCCTTATTGGTTCGCTCATTTTCAAAATTGTTTCGAGTACACCTTAAAAAGAATTTAAATTAAAAAAAATAAGTTTAATTTTAACTGAAAGTAATCAGTGACATTAAAACTTAAAACGAAAAAAAAATTTCCTTATATGAAAGGGGTTGTCCCCTCCTCAACGCCTCGTTCTTTACGCTAAATTTTTTTTTATTGTTTAAAAAAAATAAAGCTGTGAGACGCAGTCGAACTTAGCGTAAAGAGCGAGGCTTTGAGGAGGGGACAGCCCCTTTCATATACGGAATAATTTTTGTTCGTTTTAAATTTTAATGTCGCTCCTTACTATCAGTTAAAAAGAATTGTTTTCTTATTTAATTTTTGAACGTTTATTAGGGGGTTCGCCCCTTAGCCAATACCTCGCTCTTTACGCTGAAGTTCAAATCTGGTTCCAATTCTTTAAGAATGACCTTTTAATCACAAAAGACGTTAATTAGAATAAATAGCTCTTCCGAAAGTACCAAAAAAAAACCTTTAGCGCAAAGAGCGAGGTATTGACTAGGGGGCAAGCCCAATCATATACGTAACAATTTCTGTTTGCTTTAAGTTCGAAGTGCTCCTTACTTTCAGTCGAAAAACTTGTTTTTTATTATTTAATTTCTGATCGTTTTTTAAATAATGTTGGGAAATCCGGTGCCCCCTTCATAGCAATGTCCCTTTCCCAAGAAAATTTCCTCCATGGAAAGATCCTCCCAAGTAACCCCGACCCATCCCCCCACTACTAGAAAAAATCCCGTTTGAAAATGTATGTATACTTCCCAATAACCAATACTATATGTAAACATTGGGCAAAGTTCTTAACTTGCAGCCCTTCCCCTAGAGACTGTGGGGGATTGATCATCCTCAAAGACATAATTATTATATTTTTCGACCATTCCGAACAAATGGATATCTCAAAATTCTGATCGGGCGACTTTGGGAAAAAATGAGCGTGGGAAGGGGCCTAGTTGCCCTCCATTTTTTTGTCACTTAAAAAGGGCACTAGAACTTTTAACTTCCGTTGAATGAGCCCTCTTGCGATATTCTAGGACCACTAGGTCGATACGATCATCCCAGGGGAAAAGAAAAAAAAAACAAATAAACACTCATCCGTGATCTTTCTTCTGGCCAAAAATACAAAATTCCACAGTTTTGCAGATAGGAGCTTGAAACCTCATCTGTAGGGTTCTCTGATACGCTGAATCTGATGGTGCGATTTTCATTAAGGCTCTTTGCCTTTTAGGGGGTGTTTCACCCTTTAATATTATGATGAAATTTATATATTTGAAAACAGCATAAAAAACATTATTCTTTTGATGTATCTATTGGTATCAAAATTTGGTCACTATTGAGCCGGGTCGCTCCTTACTTACAGTTCGTTACCACGAACTGTTTGATTGGACGAGTTTTAGCCTCCCGATAGCTTTTGTAGAATAATATTTTGTTTTACTCCATAATAGTTTTACTTCATCAAAGCTAAAATAGTAATTCAAATCGTTTGTAGCCTCTAACGTTTGTAGCCTCAAACGTTTATAGCCCGCTGTGACCTCAATTTCTGTAGTGTGCATTTATCGAGCGTGACATCAAATGTATGGAATATAGCTCTATCTTTGTACCTAAATTAAATAAAAAAAAACAAGTTTTTTTAAACTGAAAGTAAGGAGCGACATTAAAACTTAAAACGAACAGAAATTATTCCGTATATGAAAGGGACTGTCCCCTCCTCAACGCCTCGCTCTTTACGCTAAAGTTTTTTATTGTTTTAAAAAATAAAGTTGTGAGACAGAGTCAAACTTTAGCGTAAAGAGCTAAAAAGGAGCTTTAAATTTACGTTTGAATGAGCTCCATCCCAATTATCTTGGACCTTTGGTTTGAAACAATCACCCCTGGGAAAAAACAAAACAAATAAACATGTAATCAGAGGGATGGGGGTAAATCATAGTAAATTCATACGAGTTTTTTTTGACAGGATTTGAAACTAATCAGGAATAAAATGACTATTTACCAGGAATTTAGGAAAATTTTCGAAAAACTTGAAATGAAAAATATATTCTTTGTTTTAATAAATCAGTATATCAAAAATTTATAATTAGCAGAAAACTAAATTACAAAAAACAAGCCCTTTTTCAATAAAATACAACGGAAAGATTTTTTATCTATCAGGGTAGAAGTGTAAAGATCCTGAAGGACCCGCCTCCCCCGCAAAAGAAAATTAAACAATTTGAAAATAGTGTATTTTGATTTAGTTCAATTTCCCATTGAACATGTCGTGACAATTTCAACGTAGTACCCTTAGCCATTCCTGAGGTATCAGGAACAACATCCAACAGGTTTTCTAATGGGAAAAATAATATAACATTAACAATGAAACACCTAAGATATTCGAAACTCCCTCTTTTCCATGTTCAACTAAATCAATTGTCAGAATAAATCTCCAGTTCTACTGCACACCTGATCCAAACCGCATTGTGCCCACATCGTTCTTTACTCACAATGTGCCCACATCGTTCTTTACTTACGCAGTGCTAGCGCGCTGCCTATGATAGCGACGAAGACCGCACTGTATTTCCTTCATTGACAACAAATCACATGTAGAACAATAGGGATTTTTTCCGCCAGACAGTGGAAATCCAAACTTTAAATTAACATTTTGACCCTACGTAGCATAAATCAGCATAACACAAATAAAAACATAAAAGAGATATATAAAATATAAAAGAAAATGTATATAACAAAAATATTTGTTATAAAAATATAAACAAATAAACATAATCAGTTATCTAGAGGTAAATTTTAGCACCGAAAATCTATACAGCTGACGGAAAAGATTTTTCGGAAGCTGACCGTGAAAAATAAGCTTATTTGAAGCTGTAAGTAAATTAGCATTGGAAATCGACGAAGACGAGCGCTACCAGCTAAAAACTGGCGAAGTAGGAACAAAATTTTGAGCAAGGTAATGAGGAGAGAGGGGGCAACCCGTCATATACGGAATAATTTCTGTTCATTCTGAGTTTTGATGTTGCTCCTTACTTTCAGTTAAAAAATCTTGTTTTTTTATTTAATTTCTGAACATTTATCAAATAATTTCGGCAAATCTAGCACACCCTCCACGAAAATTTACGAAGTAGGAACAAAATTTTATGTTTTAAGAAGCTTAAATGGTAGTATCTCCTCCTATGGCGAATATATAAACAAAGAAATGGAATCTCCATATTATTAAACATAAAAAAAGTGTTTTCCAACTGAATGTAAGGAGCAACATTAATACTCAAAACGAACAGAAATAATTCTGTAAGGTTGCCCCCCTCTCTCTTCCTGTTATAAGTTTTTAACCCCCCCCCCCCCTTGTGTTTCAGGAGTTGTTTATAAGAAATGGGACAAACAGTCAAACTTCAGCTTAAAGAGCAAGGTTTTGGGGAGGGGGGACAATCCTGTCATATACGGAATAATTTCTGTTCGTTCTGAGTTTTAATGTTGTTCCTTAATTTCAAAAAACTTGTTTTTTTGTTTAATTTCTTATTATTTTTCAAATAATGCCGGTAAATCTGCTCACCCTCCATGAAAAATTCCGTCCCCTCACGGGAAATTCCTCATTGGAAAGTTCCTCCCACGTAAAATTCACCTCCCCCCATAACATTTCTTCCGGACAACTACATCATCGCTGAAATCCCCCCCTTCCTCCTTAAAATTTTTTGTAAAAGATTCAGCCTGAAAAGTTATCCTTGACATACTTTCATTTGAAAAAGACTAAGTTCTATCGTTTTTTCCGATCACTATGGAAATTCCCTTTACTGTGGATGCAAATTCATCTCCGCATGCAAAAGTGAGTAGGCAACCACAAAGTAAGACAAATAAACAGTATGTCGTATAGAAATTCCTATTGTTCTACTTGTAATTTGTTGTCTATAATGGAAATGCAGTGTGGTCTTCGTCGCTGTCATAGGCAGCGCTAGCGCTGCCTAAGTAAAGAACGATGTGAGGCACAATATGAGTAAAGAACGATGTGGGCACAATATGGTTTGGATCAGATGTAAACATACAGTGATATTCTCTGATCTAACTTGACAGTTTAAAGTGAGTTTCCTTGTTTCGTTATTCAAATTCCCATGAAAATCGTTACAAACGCTTTTAATATCTTTTGAAAATAAGTATTGACAAAAAATCTTTTGAAATAAATTGTATAAACTACATTACTACTTAAAATTGTTATAAAAACACATTTAAATTGTTTCAGTAGTTTCTATAACATAATTTGTTTAAGGTGATGCTTTGTATAATACTAGGTATAAATAAACGTCCTGCATAGCAGAAACTTACCTTAGTACAATGTTCTTAACAATTTTTGGAAAGCTGACTAGCCTGTTATCAGGTCTCAGCTAACTGTTTTATGTTTATGCGCTGCCTAAGATAGCGACGAAGACCGTACTGCATTTCCATCATAGTTAACAAATTACAAGTAGAACAATACGAATTTCTATACGACATACTGTTTATTTATCGTACTTTGTCGTTGAATACTGACTTTTGCATGCGGAGATGAATTTGCATCCACAGTAAAGGGAATTTCCAGAGTGATCGGAAAAACGATTAGAACTTAGTTTTTTTTCGAATGAAAATAAAATACTTTACTCCCAATGTGCAAATATATGACCCAAATTATATATTTTCCATCTTTTCTGTAACTTCTCTTTGTCTTATCTCACGCTAAGCTGAAAGAAACTAAAAAAAAACGCTTCTGTAATGCGTCAACGAATGAGCAACTTGGGCGATAGGGCGTATATCTTACAAGATATGTATCATGCAACATCCAACAGGTTTTCTAATGGGAAAAATAATATAACATTAACAATGAAACACATAAGATATTCAAAACTCCCTCTTTTCCATTTTCAACTAAATCAATTGTCAGAATAAATCTCCAGTTCTGCTGCACATCTGATCCAAACCGCATTTTGCCCACATCGTTCTTTACTCACATTGTGCCCATATCGTTCTTTACTTAGGCAGTGCTAGCGCGCTGCCTATGATAGCGACGAAGACCGCACTGCATTTCCATCATAGACAATAAATTACAAGTAGAACAATAGGGAATTTTTCTGTAAGACAGTGGAAATCCAAGCTTTAAATGAATATTTTGACCCTATGTAGCATAAATCAGCATAACACAAATAAAAATATAAAAGAGAAACATTAAAATACGACCTTTAAAACTAATATTTTTTTAAAACAGTCCTAGCATCAAATCTTCAACTAAGTTCAGCCAGGACTCTGTGGGGATGGCTCTTGGACTTTGGAAATATTCATTTAAAGTTTGTAATTCCACTGTCTTATGGAAATAAATTCCTTATTGCTCTACTCGCAATTTGTTGTTTATGTCTTTTTACCCTCCCTTAGCCAAACTCCTGAGCCAAAAATAAGGTCAGGAGTCAGTATCTAAACTTGGTATTGTTCTTCTGCTCTAATATTTTTGGATACGAAAAATAATTCCAATTATTCGGTGCATGTCACATATTGTGATTATTTGTGACCGAAAGTTTGGGATTAAAGCTTTGTAATCGAGGTCTGTAGACAATGACTTCCCATAATTGCTTACCCAAACCATACAATAAGTCATATTTGCTGTTTAACTTCGACATAGGTCTAAAAAAATGTACTTCCTGAGTATAGGACCATAGTAAAAGGGAATATAGCTTACTTTATAATTCCTTAAATTTTCATCTGGTTTTATAATTTCATTGTCTTTTAATTGCAAAATTTTTTTTTTTTTTTTTTTTTTTTTTTTTTTTTTTTTTTTTTTTTTTTTTTTTTTTTTTTTTTTTTACTGATAATTGTTCCTCAGTCACGAAAATATTGTGTTTGACAATTGCATTTCATGTAAAAAGAAGAAATAGATTAAACCAGTAATCGGCCAGTAATCCTTGTTTCTTTTTTTCATTTATTTGTAGCAGGGTGGATAGTGGAAACTTTTTCCAATTTTGGGGCAGACATTTTCAAAAGTTGGCAAAAAAAACTAAACAGGTATATTTTCTCACAGAGAATTCTAAATTTTAGTTTGTTTATAATGCGTAACACATGAAGGCAGGGTATCAAATAGGCTATATAATGGCTATAAGATAGATTTTTCTAGGTAAGGCTATATCAAACAGTTCTTGGTAACGAACTGCAAGCAAGCAACAACTTGGTCCAATAGTAACCAAAAATCTAAAAAAAATAGTTTTAAATGAATTTTATAGGCCTTAAGGCAGTTTTCTACGGTCCTCCAGTAGATTGATTGAGTCTTCAGGACACTCACATCACTTTTTCCGTGGTCTTCTGGTGGATCAGAATGCTGTTTACCGTGGTAGAAATTACAAGTCAAGTCTGATGGAATCGGTCCTCTTTCATCAGGCCTGGGAACCGAATCCAGACAACCGATAATGGCGGGAAATTCAAATTTAAAAAAAAGCTTGACGGGAATTGGAATGCCCATAGCATAGATTATTTAAAAGTGTACCTCCTTAGGTACATATGAAGACGATACTTCATTGACATAGGATTATTTGATTGTCTGAAAACTATTTTTGAATCTCACGCTCAAATGGACGAAGAGAAGGGTTTTCCGCGGTTGTATTTTTTAGGTGTCTGGCAGTCTCAAGAACATCAAATTATAGTTTTCCGTGCTCTTCTTGGTCATCCGATTATCCGGGAGACCGAAATCTGGAACACCGCGGAAAACCCCCTTTACCATATTGAATGATATTGTACCTAAATAATTAGATGTCTTCTTTTTTATTAATGTTTGAAATGCAGTATTTGCTTTTATTTTAAATGCAATTAGACCTGTTTTTGCAGGGAGCGTGTTTTGATTTGGAGGGCCACTTTGTTAATTAAGTAAAAAAAAAACACGACATCAAATGTATATGAATCTAGTTTCATTTAAACCCGATTCGTATTGACTTAATTTACGATTGAAGTTACAAGTGCAAATTTACACACATAATAAAGCGCGATCGGATTTTTCAATAATTCTGCGTAATGTGCTTTTCACCTACTGTTTTGATGAAAAATACTCCTGTGTATGCACCTCTTCCCCGTTGAATAATTGAATTACGATCTGAAATATAAGTGGAATAGATTTTTTTTTTGCCGCCTGCTGGATTATTGGTTCCGTCCCTTTTTCTATGGATTGATGATGGCAGTTTTGCGGTTTCGATTAGACAACGAATCCAACTCATTTGTATTCATTGAGGTTATGTCTCAAACCGTAAACCCTAGGATGCAAAAGCTGACGGTCTTCGGTAACCGCCTGTTGTTTCCTACCCCCTGCAATGGGCGAAGACAGTACGACATGATCGGGGGCCCTCGGGCTCGTGTCTTGCCTTTAGCAAAGGTCTGACCTTTTCTTATATTGTCTCGAAATGTCATTTGCATAGGGCTGTTTATCATCAAAAAGCTATGTCGTTTTACGGACACGCGATGAAGCGAGCTCGCCGCGGGATGTCTCGCATCTACCATTTTTGCCTGTTTGAAAACTATCACCGACTAGTATTCAACTATTATTGCTATAAGCATCAAAATTAATAGGTTTTGGCTAGCTTTATAGAAAAGCATAAATATCTTGTTCAAAATTGGCTTTTTTCTGGTTCACAGTATGAGCTAAAATCTCAAATATGCCTGATATTAAAATAGTAATAAATAGGTGTCGTGTTGAATGGGATTTAGCAATTCAAAAAGAATATCCTGTTTCCATTAAACTTCTTCATCGCACTGTTTAACTTAATAGTAGATTTTAAAGAATTATCGTGGATTAAGGGCAATGCAGAAGTGATAATTTCCACCTTTCCTGTTTCAAGTCTGTCTAGCAGTGATTGCCTGAAGAGGTATTGAACGCCTCAGTTAAGGGTTGCTACACCGGTAGTAAATTTAACTTGGCTTTGTTTAGTCCGTTTTGATTCTGTGTATCACGTTGTGTCTATTTTACTAGGGTTATTTTACAACAGGCATTGAACACCTCAGTTAGGGGTTGCTAAACCCAATAAGAAATTGTACTCTCTTTGTTTTAATTCATCTGTATTAGAGTACAACCCTGAAAACCCCAGTTTTTAACAACCCCCCCCCTCCTTCCCAGCTAAAACTTAGCGTATAAAGCCCTTTCAAAACTAAGATAAGCCTGCATAATTCAAACATCCACAGAAGCAGATCAGTTTTCTTTAGTATACCCTTGTCTTTATGCTACTGTGTGTCTCATTTTTCATTTGGTCATTTTCACCTGACTTGGGAAAATCAACACCAGCTTTGCCCCCTCCTCCCCAAGATTTTGACGAAATTACGCCCCTACCCAACAGAAGACAAGGATTCTTTAGATGCAATATTGCTCGTAAGATACGGAAGGGTCAGAAGCCAGTATGTGATCTTGGTGCTCTTCTTCTGCACCAATATGTTCCAATAGAAAAAAATGGGCCAAATACTGTAGAGGTAATTTTATGTCACTTGGGAAAAGAAGAAGATACTTGAGAAAGGCTAGAATGAAGATTGGCCCTTACAGTTGTCCAATGTGTGGAGACCGAGAGGGATATTGCAGTATTTTGCGGGGAAATGTGAAGGGTTGAGGGATTTGAGAGATGAAGCGTTTGGAGTGGATGAGGAAGGACAGTTGTGTGTGCAAAGATGTTGGGGAATGGATGTTTTATTAGCATTAGTAATCTGGTGCGTTTATTCGTATGGGCATGACCCACCTACCGTGAGGGTGTTCAATAATGATTATGTTAATATTAACGTTTTTGTATGTTGTTGTTTCTTGTCTGAATTACTTTGTTTAGTTGTTTAATTGTTTTTATATGCCGTTTTAAAGCCATATTTCAATTTGGTTCTTTCTCTAAAAATAATTAAATTGACGTCATCATTCGGAAGGTCTGTAAAAACAAACACTCCACTTCCACCTCTAAAATTGATTTCAAAAGTTATTTTTAGGTTATTTTTAAAGTAATTGAAATGTTTAAAGACTAAAAACTCGAAAAAGGGTCAAAGTAAAAGGTAAAACAGAAATTGCACAAAAATTACTTAATATCCGTTCACAGAGAGGTTTTACTAATACCGAGATTTAGCAAGCACTAATTTGAGCCTATCAGAATCTTTCAGTCAATCAGGAAGTTCTACGGAAATGTGATTGCTCAAGTTAGCTAGTTAAATCTCAGTATCGGTAAAATCTTATTGTGAATGGGCCTTGAAGGAGAAACATTACTAAGGAGAAAAATGTATAAATAGAACTACTCATAAGCCACTAAGATTGGCAGCCCTACTTTTACAAGGCCCATTCACGAGAATTTACGAATACCAAATACATTCTTTGACCACACTGGCTATACATGACAAATGAAACTCAGAGAGGAGAGAAAGTAACAAAATGAAAAATAAAATCAAAAAGGGTGAAAAAACGAGGATTTTGTCAGCCAGCAAACCATGGAGATGACAAAATATAAGCAAATATTTCGACAGGGACCTCCGCCAAGTCGTCCTCAGTGCTAAACAAAAAAAAAAAAAAAAAAAAAAAACGAAAATCTAACCTTTCCAAGTTTACTATACAAAGACAGAACAGACTGGGTGTCTGTTCTGTCTTTGTATAGTAAACTTCGAAAGGTTAGATTTTCGTTTTTTTTTTTTTTTTCTTTCTTTTTTGTTTAGCACTGAGGACGACTTGGCGGAGGTCCCTGTCGAAATATTTGCTTATATTTTGTCATCTCCATGGTTCGCTGGCTGACAAAATCCTCGTTTTTTCACCCTTTTTGATTTTATTTTTCATTTTGTTACTTTCTCTCCTCTCTGAGTTTCATTTGTTACGAATACCAAAAATGAACTAGCGCCAATTCAAGCCAGCCAGAATTTTTCATAGGATTTTTCAGCCAATCAGAAAATTTTATGAAAAATCTGATTGGCTGAATTTAGCTCTAGATAAATCTCCTTATTAGTAAAGTCTCTTTGTTAATAGGCCTTTACTTTCTAGAATGAAAACATTCGTCTCTGGGCGGAATGCTAGAAAATACCACTAGTTAAAATTTAAATGAACGTACTACTTTTACCATTCATATCGAATTCCCGTAGGAGTAAAATGAGCAATATGTCAACACGCAAACCGTCATTCTCTGTATTATTTCACACTCCCCCAATCATCGAAATTGGTAAGTTCTCAATTTCTTATTCGTATCCTGTTACAGCCGATTTAATGCAATGACACGTGAGAATTTTTCCAGTTTTAGTCGGCACCACCTGTCACTCCCCGTTTATGGGAATATACATAATTTTCTTTAAAGGGGTGCAATTCCAATCCTTCATTCGTGTACTTGTGTGACATAATTAAAAAAAGAAAAGTTTTGTCATATATATAGAGCAGGAAATTCAAAGGTGGCAGAATCAGAAATCATCCTCGGCGTCTCTGGGGCTGTATGGGCTGGCAAAGGAGGTTTGGGGGGAGGAAGTTTACTTTAAAGTGGGGATGAGTAGTGAGGATTTAAGATGGGTAATTTCGGTTCGTGGTAATTTTTTGGGTATGGGAGAAAGGAGGAAATATATTGGGAATTATAGGATTAAAAATGGTCCTTACCAGTGTCCTATATGTGGAGAGGAGGAAGATCTCATCCATTTTATGGGTACATGCCAGGAGTTAAGAAATTTGAGGAGGGAAGTGTTTTCAACAGATTTTGGAGGGGGGATTGGCTTGAAAAAATTTTAAAAAGTAGAAATTTTGATGATTTTAGAAGGTTGGGTAAATTTGCAAGAGTGGGTATGGCACATAGAGAAACTTTTTTGATGAATTGTGAGTAATTTATTGTGTGTTTTTTTTTGTATTTATTTTTGTTTTGTTATTTTGCCATGGCCCGAAAAGGCCTTTGTCGCAATAAATATCTATCTATCTATCTATCTGTCTATAGATTGAAAGGTACTCCTATGTTAAACGGACTCTTTTATATACTGCAATGCAAACCAGTCACGAAATAGACCGAGACGCGTGATGAATAACAGGTTTACGCTGGCTTGTTGGATATAAACAAAGGCAAGAACTATATTTAAACTGATGTTTTTTTGGGGTATAGGGGGGGACAAAGGTACCTAGGTTAGGTTGCGTAATAATATATGCTATGTTTACCCCCACCCCTCACCCTAATCTGCAAATATATAGCCCAAATTTGTTTCTAAACTATTATATATTCATCCTATATTATTTTATTTCATTCGCATTAACCAAACTAGCACTATATAAAAGAGTCCGTTAAAGAGTCCGAACTATATTTAAACTGATGTTTTTTGGGGTATAGGGGGGGACAAAGGTACCTAGGTTAGGTTGCGTAATAATATATGCTATGTTTACCCCCACCCCTCACCCTAATCTGCAAATATATAGCCCAAATTTGTTTCTAAACTATTATATATTCATCCTATATTATTTTATTTCATTCGCATTAACCAAACTAGCACTATATTTAAGAGTCCGGTTAATGATAGGAAAATCCGCAGAATTACCTTTGCGAATCCACGGTCGTCCAATGTTGCATTGTATGCTCACTCACTTTAAGCCTTCGGGGACCGTAGATCTGCTGAGTAGAACCAGTAAGGGAAAGACTCGCACCGTAGAGAATCTTTTCTCGTAGGACTAACCAGGTTCAGAGGCAGTTTTAGGGGAGGGATAGAGGGGGCACTTACCCCGGGTGCAGAAATTTTAGGGACGCAAAATTTCGAATAAATAATCTAACGATTATAATCATTTTGCAATTTTATTTTTATTAAAATAAAGCAGAAGGTGCAGTTAACTAAATGATAATAATTAATAACTTATTAATTAACTGATAAAATAAAAGTAAATCAGAAATAGGGAAATTATAATAATAAAGATAACTAAATTAAAATAATTAAATAATTTACATAATAAATTGAAAATAATTTTGTTAATAAATGAAAATTTTGTTAAAATTTGGGCTGCAAATTTTTTGGGAGACAGGGGGGACGCCAATCAATATTTTACCCCTGACCCAAGAGAGGCTAGGACCGCCACTGAACAGGTTGTCGAATTTTGCGTTTCAAGGAGTTTATTTTCAATCTCTTGGACTTAAAATGTAAATAGTCATTTAGGTTTTAATGACGTTCTACGTGTTTCAAAAGTATAGAACCGGAAGTACCCTCCTTCCCTGAAACATGGAGACATATTAAATTTGATTGAAACAGTGGAACGGCTGTACAATCGTTTAGTTTTTCACATGTGGTTCTAGAAGCGTCGATGGGCCACTCCTCTCTGGGTATTTGGATTTAGTCAGAACCATCGATGTAAGCATAACCACCAAAAGAACAAGCAATTGTAAACTTTATGTCCTAATTATACAGCTTTGCGACTTTAACTTTACCTCCTGAATATTAACCCCACCTCTGAGCCTCTACACCCAGCATCTTATCTCAGTGTAATCCATACGCTTGAAGCGACTTATTACCTAGCCCCTAAAATATATACGGTAATTGTATTGCTTTCTGTCTCTAGCTTTGCCTTCTGAGAATCTGAGTTCACCCAGAGCCTCTAATTTTACATCATGTATTCAACTTCAGTACATTCTGTACACATGAAGCAACTTAATGCATGTCTTCTTGCAGAAAAATCTGTATTTTGCTGCCTAATTCTAGAACTCTGAGCGCTTTCCCAGGAGCGCCGTTCGTGCTCCTGTGTGTTTAATTGCGAAAATTTCAAATTTCCTTAAAAAGTAATAATTTTGGAATGCACTAAAATGTCCCGCTTTTTCCTCCAGGAAAATATCAAAGAAAAGCCAAAGCCCCGCTATCAACTTAATTGTCCGTAGAATACAAGTTTTCAGAACATACGGATTTACTAAATGCTTTGCGGAAGGAAGCATTTAAAACCGGCGATCTGTAAATTAGCTGCATTTGTTTGGCAGTGGTAGCTATGAAATTATGATCTAAAATTTTTACAATAAATAGGAGACATGGCTTAATTGTAGCACTGAAAACCGATAGTCGTTGACAAAAGGGATGAGAAATAAGCCATTTTTTTAAACTAATGTCTTTCGGGTCATCGCAAGGGTATTAAGTTAGTTCTTTTGGAGGAGGCTGGGAGTGGAAATACTCTGAACTGTTCTTAATCACTTATACGAAGTGACAAAAAATAGCGAGGTCATCTTATAAGTGATTTCTTATGAAGAATTAAATAAAAAAAAAACAAGTTTTTTTTTAACTTAATGTAAGGAGCGACGTTAAAACTTCAAACGAACAGAAATTAAAATTATATAGATGATAATTGGAAATAATACATATTATCACATTAGATATTCAGAAAATTTTAAGATATGCACAGTGAGGGACTTGGGAATTTTCCCGACCTCCCCCTTACGCCTTCTCAAATGCTCATATTTTTAGGTTGTGTTCATTTGTTTAATCTGTGTTTTTCTTCGTTTTCCCGTTGGATGTAAAGCCAAAATTACAAATTTTTAATAATGCTTATACAAAAAAAGTCTTTTTTTTCAAAATTCACAGTCTTAATTACAATTTTTACCCGTTACTATGTGTTCATTTCATTTCAACAAATAATGTAGAGGAGGCGTGTTTCCGGGAACCATTTCCAGGAACTGGAAAATACTCATCTAGGCCTCAATTTGGGATGAACATCAATTCGAAAAATTGCCATATATGAACGTGGCATATATAAAATTTTTATCTTAAGCTTATATGCCTTACATAAGAATTTAACAAGTTCAAGAAAAGTCAGTTTTCTTGTAGGAAGGGCGGAAACAAGAAATAGAAAACACTTTCCCGGAACCTGAGTCGTCAATTCCAAAAATGTAGGAGGGAGTGTATTTTTCAAAATTAAGCGGGTAGTTTTGTTCTTTTTCTTATTTTTTTCACTGAAGATAACAAAAAAAGGAATTTTTCAATTAAAGTACTAAGAAGAAACAGTTTAAAAGTATAGGGGGCAGCTTATCCGCCCCAACTGATGCCCATTCCTGGGGCATAATATAGGGCTGTAGGTTCATCTCCAAGGTCGTATCAAGGGGGTTAGGGTTTTTGAATCCCCCACTGAAATATTTGTCTAACTCCTAAAAACGTAACAAAAATGAATGTAAACCAATTTTTGATGCGTTCTTTAAAGTTTTTTTTGTACCCCCCTCCCCCGAAAAATCCTTTTGTAAACCTCTTCCCCCCCAAAAAAAAAATCTCGGATACGTCCCTGCTCATCCCTTAATTGGTTTTCATATATGTTCTTTCATCATATGTTTTTCTTCAGTGCGAAAGTGTTGTTTATTTTACTTAATTATTTGTAATAATTAAAAAATAAAAGTTCAAGTTGTTGTAACTAGTTGCAATAATAAAGATTGATCTTACATTATAGGTTAACTCAAAAGTTTAGCATTACTAATGTAGGTCCCAGTATTTATGAGAGGGTTTCTTAACATACAAATATTTTTTCATTTCTTAATTTAGTGGTAAAAAAAGACAGCTTTAGAGTGCCGAATTCCCTGTTTTTTCCTGTTCATATAGTAATTAAAATTCTGTGGACGTTATGTAGATATAGAAGTACTGTCGGTTTTAGGATTTACTTTTTGTTTATTATTTCTATCGTACCTAATTTATAAACAGCCATCTAACTATACATCAAATTTCGTCTATGATGACATTTGTCTAAGAGCTCAGACAAAAACAAAGCCATAATCAATCTATCTATGACACAAACTTGAAGTTCTAGCCCAAGTCAATTTATAATCACAAGCCTCCAAAATGAGAAACATCGAGTCCCTCATTAGTTACGCATGCGTATATCATGCAAGTATTGTGTCTTAGACAAGTAGGAATAAACCCTGGGGTATCAACCCTTCAGTAACCCCTGTCCCGTGCTATAGACACAAGACAAGGCTCTAAGTATGCAAATTTTCTTTTGCTCGTCGTTCTGCCGTCACATGCAACGACAAGCAGATACCATAATTTATTGATGACTTTTCTGCTGCTTTCCTCAAGAGGCATTTATGCTAAAAGCTGCCATGACTTGATCTACCATTCAGTTTGATAATTATGAGCAAACTTGTTATATATCAGTGAATAAATCAAAGACACTCTGTAAGTGTTAATGAAACTCTTTACGGCTAAGTTTCAAGAGTCCATGTATCCTTGATATTCTTTTTAGGTTCGTTCCTACGATTTTATACAGGGATGAAAGAGGAAGTTCCTTTTAAGAGCCCCCGGAAAATTATGGGCTCAAAAGTTTTTTCAAGCATCAGATCGCCCCCTCCCCAATCCCCACTGATGCCTCATGTAATTTTACCTAGGTAGGGTCTGACACTCCTAGTTATATACTGCAATATCTTAGAAATCTAGATATGCGAGACAATGTGTTATAGATCAGCGAATAAATAAAAGAAACCTCCACGAAATTTCTGATGGGGATCCTATCTGGCAGAGCCAGAAGTCTGTTTTCTCATGAATTTGTTTTTAGTTTCCTTCTCCATACTTGCAACAATTGACTCTGTTATTGTGCTAATTGTATTGTTGGTGCAATTTAAGTTCACATAATCATGAGAATTTTTTTAACGGTCCATACACGATGGTTTGCCCAATTTCCGCCACTTGGTGAACGTCTTAGAGTGCCACACTTGGCACGCACCACTTTGTGTATCTGATTTCTAAAAGGTTGGTGACCCCTCGTTCATACATCTGTGAAACTGTATGCACACAGAGATGAGAAAAAAGTTGGCCCTTAGATCCCCCACGGAAAATATGGACTTAAAATAGTTTTTTTCAAGCATAATACCCTTCTCCCCCCACCCTAGATCCATCATGACATTTTTCCTATGTAAAATTAAACATGTAGGTATATATTATAGTATCTTGCAGAAAGTCTAAAATCTTTCCACCCTCTAAAGTCAATCATCAATCGCACAAAAGCTAATTTCAAAAACAGTATCTAAAATCCCATCTCTGTAAGTAGATTCCACTTAGTGTCAACCAGATACTTCAAACTACTTCGGTGACACCTTTACCGACCATATCTGAATGCCTAATCTAGAAGTATCCCATTATTGAGCTTGATGTCAGTAAGTGCCTGTGTCACCGAAGGTCGGCTGATGGTATCTGTGACAAGATGACATGTTACAGGTGTATATGCTTGTACCATGGAGTATGTTTGGGAAATGGGCAATTGGGATAAGGTAAAATGTAAAAATGTCCAAATAGAGTGGATGTCAAAAAACTTACAGATATCCGAATTGAATTCAAGAGGTGGGCATCAACTTTCTAAAACACAATGCACTAAACCCAAAAAGCATGTTTTGAGTATCTGCAGCCGGGCCATACCCAGGATTTAGTAAAGATATGAAACCATTAATGTCTGGAAGTTTTTATGGGTGGAAACCTCAACTACAGAAAAGATCTTTCATCCACAATTTTGTGTAATTTTTCATAATACGCGGGCCAGTGACATAGCAAGGGACGTTTTTGTCCTGTGTGGAAACCACATATACCCTTTCTATAGAAGAAAACTTATTTCATCCTTTTTCAGTTGCATAGGTTTAACTGTTACAGAAACAATCAAGGCTGTGGCCCAAGAGAGCCCTTGTGATAGCTCCAAACTGGCGACCTTTCAGTAGTGGTCGTTTAACACGGTCTGCAGACCTTGCACGTTCCTGGCTACGCTACTCAGAAAGAGGGAGCTCTAACTCTAACCCCTCCCCTCCTTTGAAAACAATAGTGTGCTGGGATTTAACGATACAACGAAAGTGTTATGTTTAGAACACAAGTCGATTCTGCACAGTTCATAACAATACATGGCGTATCAAACTCGAAGCCGTGGAAAATGGACATAATGGGTTTTGAATTTTGATGGTCAATTTATAAATCATCAAATGAACATTAAAAATTGCATAATTTGGAAATAAAAAATTATGCGTCACTCTATGCTTCGACATAATAGCAAAAACAAGGAAAGATTCTATTGGTTATTGTACCGTCTTTTTTGGAATTCCGCAGAAGTGTACGTTTTTGAAGAACCTAAATTTGTAAATGTATTGATAGACGGGAGGAAAGAATTACGATTTCAGTTGCCATGGGAAACTTTTTGGATTGGCGATTGGTGCAAGTTTTAAAAAGGAATCGCTTATGCAATCTAGCCTTTGGTGATTTTGTTCATTTCAGCCTACTCTGACCTCTGGGTCGTAACTAGGATTTTTTTTTTGGGGGGGGAGGGGGTATAAAAACTTTTAATAACACATCAAAAATTTGTTTATATTCATTTTTGTACGTTTTTACGAGTCGGGCAAACATTTTTGGGGGGAGGGGGCTCAAACCCTCTAAACCCCTTGGATACTGCCTTGTCTGAACTACTGTATACTTGTCTTCTTACGCACTTAAAAATGTAAGGAAGGGTAAAGGAAAGAGAATAATGTCCCCAGATGGCATGTTAGCATTATTTAAATTAGCCTAGCCTATCAATGGTCGGCATCACTGGTGTGTCCAGGTTTTTTGTTCGAGGGAGATTTACAAAAAACTTTAAAAATGCATCAAAGATTTCTTTATATACATTTTTGTTACGTTTTTACGAACCAGACATATTTTTTTTTTTTTGGGGGGGGGGGGGGGGTTCAAACCTGGTAAATAATATTGATTAATTATCACTTAGAGAAACATTTCAGACGTTAATCCTGTAAGATTTCATAATTACATACATTATCCACTTTTCTTTTGATGTTTCTACCTTTTTAATGAAGCTGCCAGACGCTACACGTCTAACAGCGCATGCACTTTTTAATCCTTGTCCCCCGTATCCCCATGTCCCCCATAGTTGCCAAAGATCCGCTCTTGTAAAATTCCCGCTCTCTTTTGAGGAAACTGTAAAACCAGTGTTCTGCAACGGTCACAAAAAAGTTGTAGGCTACCAACAGGGGGAGATATTTGCCCCCTAGATTTTTGGCTCTCCTAGATTTCGGAAAATACATTTTTTCGGTATTTTCATTGGACAATATTGTTTTTTTTTGCATTGAACAATAAAAAAATAAAATCCACCCTAGACTTTGGAAAATGCACCCCTCCCGATATTTTTGTCCGATTCATTCAAAAGCAAAAAAATGCATGCTAAAACAGTTTTGCTGCATTTTTTAAGGCTTTGTGGTACTCCCCCCCCCTCGAACAAAAATCCTGGATAGGGTCCTGCGCGTATGTGTTTGCTTGAATCTTCGATCAAGTTAAACTGACTCTCTACCCCTTTAAATTCATCCACAGCTTATTGGTTGAAATGTGTTTCCTTTTTTATAATATTTATATTTATAAATTTGAAGCCAATATAAAAAATATTATGAAAAAGTTTAGATCTTCTTTTAGACAGTTCAGCCCATGGGTCAACCAGTAGTCCTTCTCGGTTGGAGACTTGGCTACGGTCAATATCCTTAATAAAAGTATGCTATATGTGCTTTGACGGAAGCAGCCAATCAAAGTGCAGCAAGTCAACCCTGGTTGTAATTGCAGTCCTGTCGATGGTCTCAGAAAAGAGGTGTGTTGATAAGAACTAACCTTTGCTGCCATTCGTCATTTGTCACGCACATGACATATCGCCATTACGACGGTCCCTTGTGGTTCCGCCATGCTCCATTACGAATAAAATGGCAGATTAACCTTAAGGCGACAGACTTAAATCAAGGCAATCGAAATTACATCTGGTAGGTGTTTGTACCGGAGTCATTTTCGATTTTCGTTCATTCATTAGTCATTTCTTGCTGGCAGTTCGATTATAAGCTCTGCAGACCCGACGACTTGCGACAAGGACAAAAACAATGTCTCTAATGTATTGCTCTTTAGTATTATTTTGATTAAAATGTGTCGTAGGCTTTATACTTCTTTTCTTAATATGAAAAGTACAGCAATTGATCAACCGTTCAAAACTAAAAAATTTCAAGCGCGAAATACAAGTTACAACCACAATCTAATAAGAATACATAGACGCATCGTGTACTTGTCGTGTGGGTAATAACACGGGGGGGATGGGCCCTCTGACGTTTTACTTTTTCGCAAAATAACAAAATTTAACAGTTCTTTCTAAATTTATTGAATTTCTCATGCAGTACATACTGTAATGAAACTATCCTAAATCCAAATGCGCTCCGATTGAAACTATCCTACTTCCAAATGTACTCCAATTGGAACTATCCTACCTCCAAATGTGTTTCGATGGAAACTATCCTACCTCCGAATTTGCTCCGACTGAAACTATCATACCTCCAAATGCGCTCCGATTGAAACTATCCTGCCTCCAAATGTATTCTAATTGAAACTATTCGTCCAAAACCGCTACTTTTCAGGAGAGCTTTTGAAGTTTTTAAGATTGTCTTTCCACTACTCCAAAAAAAGGTTATAGGGAAACAACCGAACTATAAAGTTTCTTTTGTAATAATTGGCTATTTAACTATGAAACTATCCCACGTCCAAAAAAGGACTTAAAGCAACTTTGCAACATAGGATGCAGCACAAAATTTCGCTCAAGATTGATAACCAGGGCCGTATCCATGATTTTTTTCAGGAGGGGGTCAAAATGATTTTTCGGGGGGAGGGGAATACAAAAAACTTTAAAAACACATTAAAAAAATTTTTCATGTTCATTGTTGTTACGTTTTTAAGATTAGGACAAACATTTCAGGGGTGAGGGTTCAAACCCCCTTCCCCCCTCTGGATACGGCCTTGTAGACAAGTAATCCACTTTTTTTATTTTTTTGACGTAGGATAGTTTTATTCCAGTTTAGCGATATATTTCTTACATTTTTTGAATTTTTGCCCCTTCCACCCCTAAAGAAAATCATTCATACATGCCTATACTGTTGTGCCTAAAAATCTAAGGTATAAATTTAATGTTTCATATTGGTGGATTATACGATCGGCAAATGTAAAAAGGACAAGTTCTGTGAATTTCCTTTCTGCACTAACTCAACCACGCACTCAGGGAGGGGCCTCAAGGACTACCCCTCTGGAAACTCTTTTTTTCGTCGTTTTACCTTTTAAACAATCCAAAAGGTTTTTTTTTATTTTGAAAAGCCCCCCCCCCTCCCCTGAAATGGCCCGTGATAGCAGACTTTCAAGCTGTTTGCAAAGAATAAAATATATCACGTGTCTTAATAAGGATTAAATGCAAAAAACAAGTACTTTTAACTGAAAGTAAGGAGTGACATTAAAAGTTAAAACGAAAAGAAATTATTCTATATATAAAAGGGGCTATCCCCTCCTCAAAGCCTCGCTCTTTACGCTAAAGTTTGACTCTTTGTCACAAATCTACTTCTTAAAACAATACAAACTGTAGCGTAAAGGGCGAGACGTTGAGGAGGGGACAGCCCCTTTCATATGCGGAATAATTTCTGTTCCTTTTAAGTTTTAATGTTGCTCCTTACTTTCAATTAAAAAACTTGTTTTTTTAATTTAATTTCTGAACGTTTTTCAACTAATGCAGGTTCGAATTTGGCTCACCGTACATGAAAAATTAAAACAAAATTTGTATATTAATTTTGGAAGATTTATTACGTATATGAAGGATGCCCCTTCCTCAATACCGTACTCTTTACGCTAAAGCTTTTAGCCCTTTTAAAAAAGTTTCATATTCTAATCAAACGGCCCCCTTGTTTCAGTTTTAGTAAACAGTCAAACTTTAGCGTAAAGAGTAAGGTTTCTCAAATAATACCGGCAAATCTGTCTCACCCTCTATGAAATATACTCCTCCCCCTCACGGAAAACTCCTCCGTGGGAATTTAATCCAACGTAAAGTGCACCCCTCCGTCAAATTCCCTCCAGACGGTTCCATCCTCGCTGAGAATCACCTCTCCCTGTAAAATTGCTTGCGGACGATTCAGCCTGAAAAATCCTCCTTAGCATTCTTTTATTTGAATAAGACTTCAATCTCTAATCGGTTTCTCGATCTCTCTAGAAATGCCCCCTTCCGTGGAAATTGTTTCCCAGAAAACAAAACACGCGGGAAAGAGCCCCTGGAAAATTCCCCCGGAACATCTAAACATGATAAATTTGGCAAAGAGAATGTAAGACAATTAAAGAGAATTTCGTATAGTAATTCTGTCAAGTCTACCCAGTGTAACATTTCCCCTGGAATAATCACCCCCGAGAAATTTCCCTCCCCAAGGAAAATTCTCCCTATAGAAATCCACTTGAAGCACACCCTCCCCCCCCCCCCCAAAAAAAAAAAATGTCTGTGTACTTCCCAATAGCATATACTATACGTAAACAATGGGCGAATTTCATAACTTACATGCCTCTCCCCACGGACTGGGGGGGGTGGATTTTACAGCTAAAGACATAATTATTTGATCTTTAAACTATAATGAACAAAATGATTATCTCAAGATTTTGATCAGATCATTTTGGAGAAAAAAAGGGATCAGGAGTATAGGTTCCTTACGGGGTTCACGATCCAGGACCGGAACTTTTGGACCTGTTTCCCCCTAAATCTCAATATTTCAACAATGTTCTAAAAATTTCAATTTTCTATATATTTAGCCTATTTTTGTGTTTTCTAATCGATGCCCCCCCCCCCTCCCGAAGTGTTGTTTTCTGGTTCATATTCCAGGATTTTTTGTGGTAGGAATTACCAAATAATTTTCTTTCGGGGGTAGGGGTTAGCAAAAGAATAAAGCAGAAGGGGTTTGGCTCCTATGGATTTTACCTAACCATCACAAATAAGTGTTTTCTTCCTGCATTTTACGACCGATTTACTAATCTGAGAATGTTTGTTTAGTTATTTAGGAGGAATAGTTTTTTTTTTACCTGTATTTGCAAGACCAATTTAAGAGTCGAAGAAATAATTTCTCCAGAGAAACCTCCATGCTCTGAATGCAACTCTGGTTTTTATATGATATTAAATAAAAAAAAACAAGTTTTTTAAACTGAAAGTAAGGAGCGACATTAAAACTTAAAACGAACAGAAATTATTCCGTATATGAAAGGGGCTGTCCCCTCCTCAACGCCTCGCTCTTTACGCTAAAGTTTTTTATTGTTTTAAAAAATAAAGTTGTGAGACAGAGTCAAACTTTAGCGTAAAGAGCGAGGCGTTGAGGAGGGGACAGCCCCTTTCATATACGGAATAATTTCTGTTCGTTTTAAGTTTTAATGTCGCTCCTTACTTTCAGTTTAAAAAACTTGTTTTTTTTATTTAATTTCTGATCGTTTTTTAGTTAATGCAGCTTTTATTTGCATAAAAATTTTACTTTTCTTTTGCTAAATGGATGTCTTTACAAATTAACTTACGTAACTAACTTCTATATTCGTATATTTTTCTTCTGGCAAAAAATACAAAGTTGCAGATTTTTGCAGATATGAGCTTGAAACCTATGTAATAGGGTTTTCTGATACGCTGAATCTGACGGTGTGATTTTCATTAAAATTCTTTCACTTGTAGGGGATGTTTCCCCCCTCTTTAAAAAATCGAGTAAATTTTCTCAGGCTCGTCGCCTTTGATGAGTAATACTAAACTGAATAAAATTTATATATTTAGGATCAGCATTATAAACACATTCTTTTGATACATTTATTGACATCAAAATTTCGTTTTTAAAAGTTTCGATTACTATTGAGCCGTATCACTTGTTTTTTTATTGTTTTTTTTATTACGTATATGTTATTACTTTTATGAAGGGGTTCTCCCCTTAGTCAATACCACGCTCTTTACGTTAAAAGTTAAAAAAAATTTTGATTCACAAACCCCTGAATCACAAAGGCCGTTTAATTAGAATAGATAGCTCTTTTGAAAGCACTAAAAAAAAACTGTAGCGTAAAGAGCGAGGTATTGACTTGGGGGAGAACCCTCTCACATACGTTATAATTTCTGTTCGTTTTAAGTTCTAATATTCCTTCTTACATTTCAGTTGAAAAAACTTGTTTTTTTTTATTTAACTTCTGATCGTTTCTTAAATAATGCTTGGAAATCCGGCGCCCCCTTCATAGAAATGTCCCTTACCCCAAAAAAAATCCTCCACGGAAATATTCTCCAGAGTAACCCCCTCCTCTAGACCCCCCCCTCCAGAAAAAATCCTTCCTGAAAATGGTTGTATACTTCCCAATAACCAATAAATAATGCTGGCAAGTCCGGCGCCCCCTTCATGACAATTTCCCTTCCCCCATGAAAACTTCCTTCATGGAAAGATCCTTCCATATAGCCCCCGACCCTCTCCTTCCCCCACCTACCAGAAAAAATCTCCTCTGAAAAAGTCTGTATACTTCCCAATAACCAATACTATATGTTAACATTGAGTAAAGTTCATAACTTTCAGCCCTCCCCCTGGGGACTTTGGGGGATCAAGTCATCCTAAAAGACATTTTTATCATGTTTTCGACCATGCTGAACAAAATGGCTATCTCAAAATTTTGATCGGGTGACTTTGGGAAAAAAATGAGCGTGGGAGGGGGCCTAGTTGCCCTCCATTTTTTTTGGTCACTTAAAAAGGGCACTAGAACTTTTAATTTCCGTTCCAATGAGCCCTTCCAAGATATTCTAGGACCACTGGGTCGATACGATCACCCCTGGGAAAAAAAAAAAACAAACAAACAAACAAATAAACACGCATCCGTGATCTTTCTTCTGGCCAAAAATGGAAAATTCCACATTTTTGTAGATAGGAGCTTGAAACCTCTACAGTAGGGTTCTCTGATACGCTGAATATGATGGTGTGATTTTCATTGAGGTTCTATAACTTTTAGGGGGTCTTTCCCCCTTTTTTCGAAAATCAGCCAAATTTTCTCAGGCGCGTAACTTTTGATGGGTAGCACTAAACTTGATGAAAGTTATATATTTGAAATCAGCATTGAAATCTGATTCTTTTGATATATCTATTGGTATCAAAAACCCGTTTTCTAGAGTTTCGGTTACCATTGAGCCGGGTCGCTCCTTACTTACAGTTCGTTACCACGAACTGTTTGATACCACACAATATATGTGGTCTCTCTATATTTCCCTTTACATGTCATCAATCTTCTGTGCCTAAAAGTCTAAGGTATAAATTTAATGTTTCATATTGGTGGATTATACGATCGGCAAATGTAATCAAACGGCCCCCTTGTTTCAGTTTTAGTAAACAGTCAAACTTTAACGTAAAGAGTAAGGTTTCTCAAATAATACCGGCAAATCTGTCTCACCCTCTATGAAATATACTCCTCCCCCTCACGGAAAACTCCTCCGTGGGAATTTAATCCAACGTAAAGTGCACCCCCCCCCGTCAAATTCCCTCCAGACGGTTCCATCCTCGCTGAGAATCACCCCTCCCTGTAAAATTGCTTGCGGACGATTCAGCCTGAAAAATACTCCTTAGCATTCTTTTATTTGAATAAGACTTCAATCTCTAATCGGTTTCTCGAAACTTTTTTAAAAGTGCTAAAAGCTTTAGCGTAAAGAGTACGGTATTGAGAAGGGGGCATCCTTCATATACGTAATAAATCTTCCAAAATTAATATACAAATTTTGTTTTAATTTTTCATGTACGGTGAGCCAAATTAGAACCTGCATTAGTTGAAAAATGTTCAGAAATTAAATAAAAAAAACAATTTTTTTAATTGAAAGTAAGGAGCGACATTAAAACTTAAAACGAACAGAAATTATTCCGCATATGAAAGGGGCTGTCCCCTCCTCAACGTCTCGCCTTTTACGCTACAGTTTGTATTGTTTTAAGAAGTTAGAGTTGTGACAAAGAGTCAAACTTTAGCGTAAAGAGCGAGGCTTTGAGGAATGGATAGCCCCTTTTATATATATAGAATAATTTCTTTTTGTTTTAACTTTTAATGTCACTCCTTACTTTCAGTTAAAAATACTTGTTTCTTGCATTTAATCCTTATTAAGACACGTAATATATTTTATTCCTTGCAAACAGCTTGAAAGTCTGCTATCACGCGCCATTTCGGGGGAGGGAGGGGGGACTTGTCAATACCAAAAAAAACCTTTTGGATTGTTTAAAAAGGTAAAACGACGAAAAAAAAGAGTTTCCAGAGGGGTAGTCCTCGAGCCCCCTCCCTGAGTGCGTGGTTGAGTTAATGCAGAAAGGAAAGTCACAGAACTTGTCCTTTTTACATTTGCCGATCGTATAATCCACCAATATGAAACATTAAATTTATACCTTAGATTTTTAGGCACAGAAGATTGATGACATGTAAAGGGAAATATAGAGAGATCACATATATTGTGTGGTATATCATATAAAAACCAGAGTTCTGTGCCTTAAATATCAGTATAAGAAATTGGGATAGCCCATGAAAACAAAATTTTGGGAAGCTGGGCTTTGATCCTATATATCCCACTTTAGACCTGTTTCCGGAACTTTTGGACCTGTTTCCCCCTAAATCTCAATATTTCAACAATGTTCTGAAAATTTCAATTTTTCTATATATTTAGCCTATTTTTGTGTTTTATAATCGATGCCCCCCCTCCCGAAGTGTTGTTTTCTGGTTCATATTCCAGGATTTTTTTTTTTGGTAGGAATTACCAAATAATTTTCTTTCGGGGGTAGGGGTTAGCAAAAGAATGAAGCAGAAGGGGTTTGGCTCCTATGGATTTTATACCTAACCATCACAAATAAGTGTTTTCTTCCTGCATTTTACGACCGATAGTTGTTTTCTGTTTCATATTCCAGGATTTTTTTTTGGTAGAAATTACCAAATAATTTTCTTTCGGGGGTAGGGGTTAGCAAAAGAATGAAGCAGAAGAGGTTTGGCTCCTATGGATTTTACCTAACCATCACAAATAAGTGTTTTCTTCCTGCATTTTACGACCGATTTACTAATCTGAGAATGTTTGTTTAGTTATTTAGGAGGAATAGTTTTTTTTACCTGTATTTGGAAGACTAATTTAAGAGTCGAAGAAATAATTCCTCCAGAGAAACCTCCATGCTCTGAATGCAACTCTGGTTTTTATATGATATACCACACAATATATGGGATCTCTCTATATTTCCCTTTACATGTCATCAATCTTCTGTACGTGCCTGATAGAGATGGATTCTAAACTGAGAAAATGTTGGGTACTTTTGTCTTATAGCCACCACAGTCAAGAAGTGAAGTTAGGTTAATCATAATGAAATATACCAAAATATGATGAAAATATAGTAGTTTAGTAACAAAATTTTGAAAACTACGACAAAGAATTATTGAAGGGGGGCTGCCCAGACCACATTATATTAAATACATAACCTAAACTAACCAAACCAAAATACCAACTAAATATTTAATTAAAATATAGCTACAATGTATTTTCTCACCGAGCCGAAGCTAATTGTCCGGTATAAAGACCATCAAAACCGGTTATTGTTTCATGTTCGCGATAGACCAAGAGCTTGAGTGTGGTGGCTTTAAGACACAAACACCAAATTTTGCATAGCACGCTTTTAAAGCCGAATCTGCCCAGCTCTATGTTAATTTACTCTTACACAGGTCGCATCTTGAAGTAGCTTGAGCATCTTAAAAGATATTAGCCCTAGAACAATTTACTAGTGACACATCGATAATCTACAGTATATTACTTTTAGGGGGTCTATAAAACTTTCGGCACGTCCAAACCCTCTGGCCGCCTCACGCTGTTATGGGTTATATTTCTTCTGTCACTTGTGCGACTGTCGCTCGGAGTGTTAATGCGGGTTTGCGGCAGGGTGCTTGCCTTTTCCTCTATAGTTTTAATTTCCCTTTTGTCACATCATTCTGTTGTCGAATGTTGTGGAGTAAAGTATTGACAATTAGTTGGTTGTATTTGTTTTGTCAGTAAATATAAGTGAATAGTTTCCAGATTAGGATTTAAAAAGGTATTTTATATTTTATTGTATTTGCTTTACTATTTTACATTTGTCCTAAACTTTTTTCCATGACCAGATAAAAAGTTTAATTAGGGGATATTAGCTTCTCTTTTATGAAAAGCTAATTGAAAAAATGAATTGGAAGCAATTACGGCTCGAAAACATAGATAAGAAGTGGTACAAACGGTTTTAAAACTTGAAGTAGTTACTGTCACAAATAGACAAAACAACAAAAAATAAAATATCGCTCAGAGCGTGTTGGCGAAATATAGCCTAATGGTGTGAATAGACACTGATAAAAGTCGAGGCGGAGATACAACCCCGAATCATTCACGACTAAGGGCAGATACAAGTGGTCCGTGGGTGAAACTTTTGTTTATATTTCGAATTTAAAACAAAACATAAAATAAACTTATGATTTTAGTTTTTTTTTATCGATGACGTCTTGGAGTAAGTTTCTTTTCTTTTTATTTGTTTTGCATCGTATTTCGCAGATAAAACCGATTGCATATATAGCCAAAATATTTGCTGGTATTTGTGCATTATATCCTACACACGAAAGAAGTCAAGTTTAGTTAATGCTAATGAAATAAAATAAAATAGGATGCAAATATAATAGTTTAAAAACAAATTTGGGCTATTTATTTATACATTAGGGGGGGGGGGGGTAAAGCATAGCATATATTAAATAGGTAACCTAACCTAGGTACCTTTTCCCCCCCTAAACCCCAAAAAACAATATTTTAAATATTGCAAACAAATGAGAAACCACGCTTTGTGATCCATTTTTCTATTGCAAATACCCGTTTGACTGGTTTCCTTTAGTGTTTCCCGATACAGTATATAGCGATATGTAGGATATAATGCACAAGTACCTATCCCCTTAGATTGTAATCACTGTGTTTATCCCACAGTTCATATAATTATCCAGTATGATCATGCTCTATCTCACCCATTATAAAAACCCGGACCGGTGTGCGAGTGCTCCGGAGAACGTTTTTGCAGATATAAACATAAGCGAAGTCAGATTAGCGGGAATGTGGGTTAGTCTGTTTCCGATTGTTTCCAACAAAGTGCATGGAAACATCGGAAACAGACTAACCCGCATTCCCGCTAATGCAGAAATAAGTGGGAGGAGCTTTTTGTTCGCACCGAGAACGAAGACCAGAAATGATCTGCGATAAGCTTAATGGATAATTATATGAACTGTGGTTTATCCCCTGTCTACACAATTATCTTCGTTATTTTCTCTTGTTTCGTATATACGTATGTATAGATGTATACGACCTTGAGTTGTTTATTATCTTAATATTACCTTAAGTTGTTTCAAGTCTAATATAATTAATTAATTAATAATGGCATGAAAGATTTGTTAAAATTGTGACCTTTAAAGAGATTATACGCAGAATACCAGTCAGTGGTGACCAGAAAGCCTTAGGGGCCTAGGCCCCTTGCAAAATATCATGTTTCTTTGGAATTCTGTCCATGTTTTACAATTTCCTAATAAATTGCATTTTTCTTATTGTTCTGACGACCCCCCCCCCCGAGATAATATGTCTGCATTTGTGAATGATATTGTAGGTAATTTAAAAATATTGCTGCAGTTAATCCATTAAAAATCAGCCTCCAGTGTAACAGTTCCGTGTCCTTCTAAACGTCGTGCTAACGATGTTTTTACTTCATGACATTCAGCAGTTTCCCATTGAAAGGATTTTCAAATTCACTTCCAATTTAACTGGGTCTCTACCACCCAGTGGATGTTCTGACCTCTTTGTGCCCAGAAAACAAATTTGGGTACTGTTATATTAGCTGGAAGCCAAGCAAGAAGTGAAGTTTGGTTAATGCTAATGAAACAAAACAAGATAGGATGAAAATATAATAGTTTACAAACAAATTTCGGCCATATATTTGCACATTAGGGGGTGGGGGGGGTAAAGCATAGTATATATTAAATACGTAACCTAACCTAGGTACCTTTTTCCCCCTAAACCCCAAAAAACTGAAGTTTAAATATTGTAAACGCAGTGAGAAACCACTGTTTGCAATCAAAATCTCCGTTAACACAACCTGTTTGACTAGTTTCTTTTATCATCTATCTTGCGTGGCTTCCAGCCAATAGAACAGTACCAAAATTTGATTAGCGTCCCCCCCCACCCTGTCTCCCAAAAATTTTCAGGCCAAATCTTAACACAATTATTATTCATTAACAAAACTTTTCATTTACTTAAATCTTACTTTTCTTGCTTTATACGGGAAAAATATAGGAAAAATGAAATTTTTTTTATTCAATTGCTTGTACTTACTGCCAACTGCGCCCTCTACTTTATTTTAGTAAATTTAAATTTCAAAAATTACAAAATGATTATAAATGTTAGATGATTTATTTGAAATTTTACGCCTATAAATTTTCTGCACCCAGGGCAAGTGCTCCCTCTGCCCCCCCTAAACCCACATCTGCCGCTCCGAATCAATTATTCAGGAGACATAAGTAAAACAAAACTAACTAAATCAGCAATCTTTTGGATACAGACTAGGCCTATATGCAGCATTGAGGAGGTGGCTGGAATGACGTTGAACTGGAAGTGATTCTGAGAATCAAATAAACTAGAATTTTGTGGATCTAACGAAGTAAGAATATGAACATTTTCGTGTTCAGATTTGATTTATTCAACAACAATCAACAACAAATTTGAACAAAAAAGGAAAATTTACCGTTATATTCTTCGCAAGGCTCTATGGCAGGGATTTAGGGGGGAAGAAATGTTTCGTTCAAAAGGGGGGTAAACTGTGCTGTTACAACCTCCCAAATTTGCAAGTGTCCTGTTCTTTCGTATAAGCCTGAACTAAATCGTAAATTCTTATCAAACTTTCAATGGCATCCCAAAAGTTTTTAAGAGGGTAAAAGCCTACAGAAAAAAATTTGGGCGTGGGGAATTTTTGATGGCATGAAAGTGTACCTTCAAACGTGTGAATAACAAAATATACATAAAGGTGTAGTTTTACCTCGATGTTTTGGAATTAAAACTGCATGAAAACCAGTCTAAAATAAGAAAGATAAAATACATTTTGAAATTTTAAAAAAGACGCTATTAAGTTAAAATTTTGAAATTGGGACTTTTAGGCAAGGTTGCCGTTGATATCGTTCAAGGCTAAACCATATTTTAAACTTGTTCCTCTCTTAATTGTTTGGCAACTTCAGAGATAAAAAAGAAAAGACAATTACAATAAAAGTTTATTTGGGTAGTTTTTGATGGATTTAAGCATTAAATTAGTTAAATAAAACAAAATCACGCGTAAGGGGCTGGGGACTTTGGCCCCTCGTCCCTGAGGCATGATGATGCCTACTTTTTCTCCATATTTCCTTGCATTGTCATATAATTCACCTTTTGAAGCTTTTCATTTCGCATGTATGTTCCATTCTCCCCTGAAATAAATTCTTCCGTCCTGATAAATTCTCCATGTCCCTGAACAATCATATTGACTCCAGTAGGGAAAGGCTTTTGAGAAGAAGGGGGGGGGGGGTCATTTTAAGACCGCGAAACCAATGGTGACTCTGTTAGCGTGCTTTAGTCCTTTTTTTCGGCAACCCTGTCCCTAGACAAGGTACCATACTCATATGAGAAATAGAAATTCTAGTTCTATCTTAATTTCAGATCGCGTAAATAAGCAGAATAGATAGACTGAAGTTTGTTTTTTCCGTCAACCCTCATAATGACTTGCCAGTAGGCTAGTAATTGCCCAAAAGGAAGGATAGGCTAATTAAATTACGAAAATTGGCTATTTCGCTTTCAGGCGCATGTTAGGGTAAAACTACATTACCGGTGTTTAAGCTGCTTCTTCTTTTAGGAGTTTGTGACCAACTACCTTAAGCATATTGATAATAATAACAAAAGGTTTTTGGATCAATTTACTGATCGCATCAATCACTATCAGCTATTCTTGAGCTTATGAACCTGTCATCTACTTTGCCGACCATAAGCAAGTTTCAAAACGGGTAAATTGAAGTTCTGTAATTAAATTTTTAATAACTGAATTGGATTAGACCTGACATTCTTTAAACAAAAAGATGGTCCTTTCGAAGAATAACAATTGAGTGTGAGAAAAACCAAGTTGTCTACAAAGATTTCAACTATGTGCTTACTCAGTGTGTTTGAAACAAAATTTAGGAAATAACTTGCAGATATGTAGCCCAGTCCGTAGGGATCGAGGGGAAGTAAGACAAAAACTCTGAATGCCAAAATGGTTGTCAGAGGATCCCCCTCCTCACCCCATGTCGTTATATTCATATGAAATTCGTATAAAGCTGCTAATAAAACGTTTGTTTATTTGTACCACTGTATATAAATATAATACAGTACGATCATTCCCTATATTCTCAACCATTATACAAAGCCGGACGGAGATGCAAGTGCTCCGGAGAGCATTTAAACAAGTAGAAACATAAGCGACATTCGATTTTTTCACGGGTAGACAAGACATATATACGAATCGGTAATTAGTAGTACAATGTTATTATTAGATGTTTTTAGAAATTACAAGTAGGTTTCGAAGTCTCGAGTAGGTTTCAAAGGCATTTTGAGAATGTTTCTGCGAAAATACGGGTTCCAGGGTAATATAAACTGGACCGCTGATGGCAGACTGAATAGGAGGAGCTGTTTATACGCGCCAAGAATGTACTAGTCAAAAATCACTGAGCCGTCATTTTACCGTTATATTATTTATATACAGTGATTTGTACACACACTTAGCGAAATTTTCAGCCTTAGAGGGGACTTACCCATCTCCACAGGTGATGCTAATTCACGAAAATGTAGGGAGTGGAGTAAGGATATTTTTCGGCTTTTATCAAAGGCTAAAGAGGCTTCGACCCTATTAAAGGTAATAAAAAATGATTTTCAAATGTAGGGGGCTTTTCCGATATTTATTTAATGAAGATGTGCAAATAACTGCTCAATAGGGACAAATCCTCTTATTTGACAGTGAAACTGCAACAAAAATGAAGATAAAAGCAGGTATTTTTCAAAACTCAGGGGGAAAGCTCCCTCCCCAATAGGCGTCGCTGTCCACCATGGGCCCCACAAGCTGAATTCCAGGGGGGGACTTGCCTGATCCAATTGGCCCTTTTAATGCTATATAATAGAAATCTCAAAACAAAAATATAAAAAATAACGCAGCATCCTTCAGCCAGGAGGGAGCTGGTGCCCCTCCTGCCTTCCCCCTTATGGGCGCCCATGCTCTCCACCTCTCTTAAAAAAAAAAATTATGTAAGCCACTGATCTACATCGGTAATTGAAATAGAAATCTGTTTTATGAAATGCAAAGGCAGTAGCATACTATCAATCAGTTGTTGAGGGGCAAATTGTCAAATGAATTTAATTTAAATTCAGACACAGGGGACTAACTCCTTTGGGAGAAATTAGGTGAGTAGTCCCTTCCTGCTCTTCTTTTTATTCTATTTATGAGCAACGCTTTAGTATTACCAGCCATTACATTGCAATCAGGTAAATCAAGGGCGTATCCAGGGGGGGGGGGGGTTGACCCCCCCCCCCCAGTATGTTTGTTCGATCCGCAAAAACGTAAAAAAAGTTAATATAAAACAAATTTTGAATGCGTTTTTAAATTTTTTTTGTACCCCCCCCCCCCCCCAAAAAAAAAAAAAAAAAAAAAACAACAAAAAACTGGATAAGCCCCTGAGGTGCATAGCCAAGAATATTTTTCGACTCAGTGGTAGGGGTGGAGTCTCGTTAGAATACCAAAAATAGGCCATTCTCACGAAAAAATAGCTGGAATTTTTATGATAGACACGAATAGCTCAAACTTTGTTTTCTGTAAAGCGCTGCGTCGTTTATGTTTCTATGCTCCATCATTTTTTTTTTTTTTTTGGAAACTTATAAAAACTGATTTGACAATATTCATCATTGACCTACTCGGAGGCTACAAGGAGGGGGAATATAAGTAGGTATTTACGCCGGAATTCGTTTTAATTCAGGGGGGGGGGGAGGATAAGACTTTCAAAACAATTACCAAAAATAGGGGAATTGTCAAAGAATGTAAGAAATAAAAGAAGAATTGAAAATAACTAGAAAGTTTGGACGTCGAAGACTCCCTCCGCTGAGTATGCGCCTAAATTAATGCAAAAAATAGAGGATTCGTGGTCATAAAGAGCAAATTCTGATTTTAATATTATTAGTAAATGTAAACTATTAACTTTTATTTCAGTTTTGGTTACGGTATGACGAGGGTCAATCTATTGTCTTATGCCAAGCACATAAAAATATGTTTCTAATCCTGACTTATATTATATTCGCTTTTAAAATTTTTAAACCATTAGTTTATCTCTGGTATTATTTAGATGAGCCTAATGCTTTCAATGGCTTCTCAAGGGAAAGAACGGGTATCTTCAGCCCCTCTCTAAAAAAAAATCACTAAGCAATAATGCACGATCATAAACACTCCATTTAGAAAAAAAGAAATACAACTAAGATTGGTGTGAGGAATACCCCTCCCCCCCCCCTCGTACCTACACCGCTTTAAAAAATTACACTGTTGTCTATTGTTGCAGAGAAGGGTTTTACATTAGAAGCATAACCTTATTTTTTGTTATTATTTTTGGCGTTATTTTTTGTTTATTGTAAAGACTCTTGTTGGTCAAGTCCAAAAAGGAAGGGGTCAACTATCTTTTAAAATTATACCTACACATATAAAATTTGAATTTTGTTGTTTTTTTTATCAGAAAAAATTCAGTCTGTTTCTTTGTCCAAACGCTAGGTGTTCATTGTCCAACTGCTTTCCTTTAAATATATTTAAGGTAGAGACCTCCCGCAAACTGTAATAACATCCAACGCTCTATTCTGTGATCAGGCACTCATCCTTATTATCTTGCCATGACAGACTCTAATTAGAAAGTGTCCTTTCGCAGAAATAATGTCTCTGCATCAACCCTATTCTTAAGGTGAGTAACGGGCTGTATTTTGTCAAATGTAGCTGCCTAAATGTCATGTCTGATGACATATGACAACGTCGAAATTCAGAGTGGTACGCTATTATAAAGGTAATCAACTAGATGTTTGCTTTCCCAAACTGCAACTTGAGGGTAATTACAAATGGCTTTGACTTCCTCCTACCGCGTCCTCAAAGGACCCAAATGATATATAATTTACTTCTTAGTTGCCAATATGGTGGTTGAATTATTACGCCTGTCAAACATTTGGAAAACAAAATATGTTGCTGCAGTCTAACTGGGGAAAGAACGTTACTGACGAGGGAAATAAAACAATGGAATGCCCCAAGGGTCTATCTTCAGAGCCGTTCCTAGGGAGACAACCAAGGCAGTTACCCTGGATACCGTGGCCTTGGGGGGGGGGGGGATCGTGGTTGGGGATTTGCCCACTTTGATCCAATTTTCCACTTTGATTCGTCTTCTCAAAATTATGATTACAGTTGATCATATGTCTGACTCATGCCGATCTGCTGTTGGTATTATAAAATGAATGTAAGTTAACTTTTATCTCGGTTTTGTTGCGGCGTAGCGAAAGTCGATCCATTCCCTTATACTCGGCATATACAGATGACCGCCTAAATCTTGACCATTGACCACCCCCCTTGACCACCTAAAAAATTACGCTGTTGTCTATTATTGTAAAAAAAAGGGTTTTATATTACAAATTCTGTCGGTCAATTATTTTGTGAACGATTTGTATTGCTCCAGTTTAAGGGGAAATATGCCTATTTGATACTAAGCGACGGAATAAATTTATGGAACGCCTCAAGGACCCAGTAAATCAAACTGTTTCGCCAAATTTTGGGTTGGATTAAACAAAGTGTGCAATAAGTGTATACAGTAAGAACAGGTTGATGGCAGCATCGGGTCCATACCCGATATTGGTGTCTGAAACCCTTTTATTTTGTCAACTTGAAGAGCTAGAATTTATGTGTAACTTTTTAGCTGTCTCTAAGCTACGTATGAGATCAACTGAGAACAATTACGACACTTCCTTCAGTGGGGATGTCTTTGACGTTGCCAGTCTGGCTTTGTATGGATGCCATGCTATCCCAGTTCGAGTCAAAATACTGCTGGATAGACTATTTGCTTCATTGGCTCCGGATGGAGTTGCCACTGTCTTAGAACGGCTAGGGTGGTCACCTGAAGAATATGCCCGAGGATATATTGTGCAGGTGAGAATGCTATATGTTATTATCTGTTCATTATCCCCCCATGTCTGGTGAACTGCCGTGTCACATCAATAACAGTCAGAACAGAGGGAAACAATTTTCTTTGTAGAAAATGCTGCAAGGAACATGAAAAAAGAAAGAAAACTGTCATGCATACATATGACACCTGCTCTATCATTAAAATATTCTATTTAAAAAAATATATACCGTCGTCAGTAGTGTGATAAAACTCGCAGACTTAAAATTTCAAATTTCAAATTAAAATGTGTTCAGTTGCGTGTTCTCAATGTAGTTGGAAATATATATAATTGAATTGGTGCAAGGTGCAATGAATAGTGTTTAAAAAGCGAATATAAAATAGCAAAGTTTCCAGTGTTCATTGTTGGTGATTTTTCTTGTTCTTTCGTCAATCATTTTAGCTGTTTGGATGGGTTGAAGAGAATCAAGAAAATCAAGAGTTTACGTTTAATGTTATTGCTTTTAAAGGTACCACACTAAACATGTTCTTTCTTTTTAATCCAGGTCAATTTCTCATCCAATTTGTTAATCTAAATAAATAAATAAAAACAAAATATCTGTCCATATCAGTGTGTTAGAATGTCCCACAATTGACTGTCTAATCAAGAATGCCACTATACGCAACTACCAGTTGTACAAATGCCTGATTTAGCGTGACTAAAGACATTCTATTGTCGTATTTTCGAATGAATCTAGGGTAGTTGGGATTGTAAATAATAGGCTATTTATTGGGCTGCCTCTTTTCTTCTCCTTTGTAACTCATTATAAGGGTAAAATGAAATTAATAACCAAAGAGTAAGTGGCAATGCTGCACATATTGTCGTCAACCTAGTCAGAAGCTTTTGTCTTAATATCTTTTAGAATTTTGAAGTTAGAATTTCGTGGAAGGTTTTTTGGTTTTTGATTCATTTAATTTCCATTTAAAATGTTTTTTAGTTTATGTCAAGTTTTAATTTCAAATAGAAAAACCTTAGATAACTAAACTAATAACCACATTTAAGATTCAGAGAAGAAAACATCCTCGTTTAAAGGACTAAGAGACTAGATACAAACACTGTAAACATTGTTTGTATATTTTTCGAACCGGCAATAACAGGCAATAAACTCCCCTTTTAAACTCCGCTTTTAAGCTTTAAACGTTTGTAACTAAAAGTTAGTGTGAACTGTCACATCAGTAGCACAATAACAAAATTTCACTGGAGCTAAAACTTCTTTTGTGATTTTTTGAGAAATCACTGAATTTGTTATACAAGGCTTGAGGCTTAGAATGAGATTATGGCCCTAGCGAGAGAGCCCTTACTACAAGTTAGATAAGATGACCGAGTCTCGTGGATTTTCCTGGGGAGAGTTAGACCAAGAATAGGCTGCCCCCCCCCCTATAAGATACAAATATTCAAAAATTACTAAATTTACAGTAAATATAACTTTTGTGCCATTATCGATCCCTTCTTTGGGGTAAACATTTACTTTATTACATAATACTATGTTTACATATATTATAAACTATGTTTATTTTATTGGATTTAACTATGCGCCAAAATCAAACAGTTCGTGGTAGCGAACTGTAAGTAAGGAGCGACCCGGCTCAATGGTAACCAAAACTCTAAAAAACAGAATTTTGGTACCAATAGATACATCAAAAGAATCTGATTTTAATTCTGATTTCAAATATATAAGTTTCATCAAGTTTAATCTTACCCATCAAAATTTACGCGCCTGAGAAAATTTGGCTGATTTTCGAAAAAAAGGAGGAAACATCCCCTAAAAGTTATAGAAACTTAATGAAATTCACACCATCATATTCAGCGTATCAGATAACCCTACTGTAGAGGTTTCAAGCTCCTATCTACAAAAATGTGGAATTTTGCATTTTTTGCCAGGAGAAAGATCACGGGTGCGTGTTTATTTGTTTTTTTCGTTTTTTTTTCCCAGGGGTAATCGTATTGACCCAGTGGTCCTAGAATATCGTAGGAGGGCTCATTGGAACGGAAATTAAAAGTTCTTTTGCCCTTTTTAAGTGACCAAAAAAAATGGAGGGCAACTAGGCCCCCTCCCACGCTCATTTTTTTCTCAAAGTCACCCGATTAAAATTTTGAGATAGCCATTTTGTTCAGCATAGTCGAAAATCTAATAAATATGAAATTACGATGACTTAATCCCCCACAGTTCCCAGGGGAAGGGCTGCAAGTTATGAACTTTGCCCATTGCTTACATATTGTATTGGTTATTGGGAAGTATACAGACATTTTCAGGAAGAATTTTTTTCTGGTGGGGGGGGGGGCTGGAGGCGGGGTTTACTCGGGAGAATCTTTCCGTGGAAGATGTTTCTTTGGGGTAAGGGACATTTCTATGAAGGGGCGCCGGATTTCCAAGCATTATTTAAAAAACGATCAGAAATTAAATTAAAAAAAACAAGTTTTTTCAACTGGAAGTAAGAAGCAACATTAGAACTTAAAATGAACCGAAATTATTACGTATATGAGGGGGTTCTCCCCCATGTCAATACCTCGCTCTTTACGCTACAGTTTTTTTTTAGTGCTTTCAAAAGAGCTATCTATTCTAATTAAACGGCCTTTGTGATTCAGGGGTTTGTGAATTAATTTTTTTTTAACTTTTAACGTAAAGAGCGTGGTATTGACTAAGGGGAGAACCCCATCATATACGTAATAACATATACGTAATAAAAAAAAACAATAAAAAAAACGAGCGATACGGCTCAATAGTAATTGAAACTTTAAAAACGGAACTATGATGTCAATATATGTATCAAAGGAATGGGCTTATAATGCTGATTCTATATATATGAATTTTATTAAGTTTAGTATTACTCATCAAAGGCTACGAGCCTGAGAAAATTTACCTGATTTTTTAAAGAGGGGGGAAACATCCCCTAAAAGTGAAAGAATTTTAATGAAAATCACACCGTCAGATTCAGCGTATCAGAAAACCCAATAACATAGATTTCAAGCTCATATCTGCAAAAATCTGCAACTTTGTATTTTTACCAGAAGAAAAATATACGAATATAGAAGTTCGTTACGTAAGTTAATTTGTAAATTACGTCAGAACCAAATTTAGAGACAGCCATTTAGCAAAAGAAAAGTAAAATTTTCATGCAAATTTTGTTTACTTATTCAATGACGGTGAGCCAAAATAAAAGCTGCATTAACTAAAAACGATCAGAAATTAAATAAAAAAACAAGTTTTTAAACTGAAAGTAAGGAGCGACATTAAAACTTAAAACGAACAGAAATTATTCCGTATATGAAAGGGGCTGTCCCCTCCTCAACGCCTCGCTCTTTACGCTAATGTTTGACTCTGTCTCACAACTTTATTTTTTAAAACAATAAAAAACTTTAGCGTAAAGAGCGAGGCGTTGAGGAGGGGACAGCCCCTTCATATACGGAATAATTTCTGTTCGTTTTAAGTTTTAATGTCGCTCCTTACTTTCAGTTTAAAAAACTTGTTTTTTTATTTAATATGTGAAAAGGACTATTGTCTCTTGGTTTGAAATCCAGGAGCGCATTTTGTTTTTCATAGCTACTCAAAACTTGCTAGAAAAATTGTTCGTTTTGCTTAATAAATCATTTAGAATCTTTCATTATTTTTCATTTACCACCCAAGTTTTCTGATTTCTTAAGATTTTATGGTTCTCATGATGCAATTCTACGATTACGTAAGTTTTTTTTATTCTTCTAAACAGCGGAACCAACAAGATACTTGAAACAGAACTAAGCACATGTAGAATTTCAGTTCCTGGCGATGTTAAACGTAGCACCTAGACAAACACTTACTCGGGGGGGGGGATTTTTGCCCCCGCCCCCCATTTCGATTTTTTTTTTACTTCAATACCTCCCCAAAATAAATCACCGAGAAGACAAACCAAAGGTTATACTATTTTTGAAGGGTCTTTGTTTTGGAAATTTAACCCTGTATCAGCTATTCATATTTCTGAAAAAAAACTATATATCATTTTTGGAAACAGTTTGGTTTTTAGAGAACATTTTTCAGGTTATTAATACATAATACAGACTACACAAGCACGTCCAGCAGAGGGGGGGGGGGGGGGAAGGGGTGAGAAAAATCTAAAAACTACGCAAGCTCTACGGACAACGTAAGAACCTACAGGAAGAATTATAAAATGTTTAGATTTTGACAAGACATTTTGTCTATAATCGCAAAAAAGTTGTTGTCAAATTTTGAACAGAAATATTATCTTCTTAAAACGAACAGAAAGTATCATATGTATGCTTTATTAAAAGTATAGTCAATATCAGTAATATACTGATGCCTTGTCAAAGAATGGCCTACGCAGTTTGCCTTCATTTTAGAGGGCAAAATTTTTCTGAAGTAAAAACATCTTTCTGCCGAACACGAACTACAAGAAAGTTTATAGTAACTTTCGTGCTTAGTCGAAGAACTTTCAACTTTGGACTACAACACCAATAATGTTTTTATTACTAATATTTTTCCCGTTAGAATTCCTCCTCGGAAAATTTAGCTCAAGATTTTGGACTTGCTGGGACAATTAGAAAAAGGTTTAACATAAACATGGAAAGGTCATGTTTCACACAACGAAAATTAATAATAGTTATTCATTTATTCACATCGACCAACAAGTTTATTATTGTTGTCGATGTTGTATATTTACGATGTTGTATATTTGTCGATGTTGTATGTCATTTAAGTGTTACAAGTATTAATATATTTAAAAAAAAAAAAAATTTGTGGTAGAAGAGGTAAAAGCGTCACTTATGCCCTTTATCCTTTACTTATGACTCCTGAACCTCTTTAATAAGCCTCTTATCCACATTTGTATTCCATGATAATATCCTAGTTGATTACTATTACTATGTCATAAACAAAAGATCTTTGAGCAATAAGGAATTTGCTGAAATACACTTTTCCAATTATGAAAGGGGCATTTAGAGGGGGCATGATGTAACTATGACTTTTTCAATGGAAAGAAATTCATGAAGAGGGCCTTTTTCAAAATTGATTCTCAGAAGATCCATAATTATTTTTTCAACTCATATTTCCAATAATTGGAGGATTTTTAGAGGTAGCAAGATGTGGCCATGGTCTTTTTTGTAAATCAAAGCAGAGCCCTGGACTTGTTTTAAGCTTAGCTCCCACAGGATAAAAAAACAACTCTTTGGGCTAGATTTTTTTCTATTAAAAAAAGTCGAAAATACGGTCACACTTGTAATATTTAAATGTAATCAATACGATTTTTCCTTTGTATCGCAGAGTGGAGCTCTCCAAACTCTTCTTGACCTGATTTGGGGGAAGGGGACGGAATGAATACCGGAGAATATCGCTGTCTTATAAACCATTCAGTTACAGGCTACTACGAAAAACATATGTTGCAAGGCCATGACAAAATCAGTACTTTGATCAAATACCTAGGGTTCTAATCAAAACCCCATAGATGACAAAATGACCGAATGTCAACTCTAAAAATAAATTTTGATAATAATAAGTGTAAATGCATAAAAAATAGGATTTTTATACTGGTATTCTCCACGTAAAATTAATTAAACTTAAGCATAGGCATTCAGCTTAAACATTAGAAAATTAGCATTAGAAAATTTGTATAGAGAATTAGAAAATTAGCATTAGGAAATTGGGAAAACCTCCCTAAAAAAGATCTGATCTTGATGAAAAACTACCCTATCAAATTTAAGGCATTTGAAAACCCTGCATGGAATGGAGGCTATACCTTCAAAAGCCAGGTCATTACATTTCGTCATTTTTCCGGTTCTATGCGTTTACTCCCCCCCCCCCCAGTGATTACTCCCCCTAAAAAAAATCACTCAGAAAATACACCCCTCCCCACAGAAAATACCCCCTTCGGAAAATACCCCCGGAACAAATAAATACCCCACCCCTTATTGGATGTGAGATTCCGTCTGTTATAAATAGTGTACTGTTAAGTCTTATAGGGTAAATGTAAGTAAAGTAAGTATGACAGCACTAGACCCTTAAGGTCCAAACCGGTGGTGATTGATCCAAGTTTCGTGGCCCTCTAGCCAGGAAGTTGGGGGCCAACCATCCTGTGCTTTCCCACACACACTTCCTGCTTACCTTCCCCAGATTTCTCCAGGTACCCATTTAGAGCTGGGTCGACTCTGGCTGAACTTACAGAGTCACGCCACTGATCCCCGTCCCAAGCCAAGTAACCGGCAACGCCAGGTACTGAACCCGTGCCCCTCGGACAAAGGATTCCTAACTCAGCGCGCCAACCACTTAGCTAGGACAGTCTTTTAGAGTACTTCAAACTTAAGCACGGAGGATTATCAAAAATGGGTTGAGGATACTTCCACATTGACAATTATCATTTTATTTCAAAGGCGCAATCCAAAAATAATTGGTTTTACAAAAAGAAAAATTTTGAGATAGACGAAAATGTTGCCTTTTTAAGCCGAAATATCAACCTGATTTCAAATTACACATTAAAGTCAATTTAGTTTTTTTTCTAAAATAGTAGCAATCATACCGTTTCGTCAAACGTGACTCTAAGATAAATATTAGACAAAAAAGAAGAGACAGGAGTGTTTGAAATTGTTGCTATCAACCTGTATTATTAGCACAGAAAATAAATGATTCGGATAAGAGATCTACTCATCAAATTTGCGTTATGTATTCATAGGTAGCAATTTTAAAAATATATGTACGTTATTACTAAAATTTTGCTTAAATAAAAATAAAATTCTGCTTTAAGAACATGACTCGGATGTAAAGGTAATAAAAGGCTTGAGTTTGACCATAAATGGTTTTGGCATGTTAGTTAGCCAATAGTTAATTAGCCAATAGTTGTTAGACAATGTTAGCCATGTTAGTTAGCCAATAGTTGCAGACAAAATGAATATCGTAGAATTTTTTCAAAAGTGGTAGAACGTTAAATCGTAAAAAATACAAAATTCCACATTTTCGCAGATAGGAGCTTGAAACCACTACAGTGGGGTTTTCTGAAATACTTAATCAATTGGGGCTTGACCAGAGGTAATTTTTGGGTAGGGATAGAGGGGGCACTTGCCCTGGCCGCAGAAATTTAAGGGGCAAAACATTTCAAATAAACAATCTAACGGTTAAAATCAGTTTGTAACTTTTAAAATTTATTCTTATTAAAATAAAGTAGAGGTCACAGTTAATAAATGAAAATAATTAATACATTATTAATTGATTAAGAACATAAAATGTATTAAGAAATTAAAATAATTAAATTCAAATAATCAATAATCATAATTAAATAATATCAATTATAAACTAAAAAATAATCAAATCATAGATTAAGTATTAATTAATAAACTGAAAATCATTTTACTAATAAATGAAAATATTGTTAAAATTTAGCCTGAAAATTTTGCGAAAGACAGGGAGGGGGGCCTAATCAAGATTTTGCCCCGGGCGTAAGAGAGGCTAGAAAACGCCATTGGGCTTGACTGGAACCCATGAATCAAGATCAAAGGACCTTATCACTAAATTATTGCTGGAGCAAAAAACAACATTCTGCTCTAATATATGACTATGTGAGTCGATAAAAGTAATAAGTGTAACCCTGATTATTTCAAAAGTGTTAGAACAATAAGGGCAAAAATGCTCAAGGCAATTATAATTTTTCCCCATCAGCGTAGAAATTGCTTGGAATAGAGTTTTTACGATAAAATAGCTATGACACATTTACACATGACATCAAGGCTATCATGTTTGGTCTGACTTTACATTGCATCGAATCAAATAAATTCCGAGCTTCGAGTTAGGTCCCAACTCGAGACCATAGGCAAAACTAAGTAAAGTTACAATAAAATCCTTGTGAAAATATAAATAAAATTCTACCCCTAAGACATGAGTGTGATAAACCAGCGGTATAAAATATAAGTAACTATGTATTTAGTAACTAAGTAGCCTAACTATAAAATTTAAGTAAAATTAAGTAAACTACTAAACTATAAAAAATAGTAAGCCATAATTGTCTCATGTATGCCTGTTGATGTCAGACCAGTTCGTGATGTCACATCTCTAGGTGATGAGAGACCAGTAGTGTGGGCCACACCCATTGTCAGTTTTCTTAAACTGAGTCAACAAAAATTTCATTCACGCCGTCATGTATCTGCAACTGATAAATCTGTTTCGACTTATATTAGAAATCAACTTATATTAGATAGCAACTTATGTTAGAAAGGAAAATTCATTTCACTGTCCTTTTAATAAATCAAAAATAGATCTTGCACGAATTTCAAGGCGTTTCAATAATATTTAAAAGGTCTTTTAACTAAGTTTTTAAAGTTTTTTGTTTATCTGTAAGTAAAAGAAAAATATTAAGCTTAAAATCCAAATAAATATTCAGATAAAAACACATTGGTAATCCACCAAATAAAGATGGCAGTGGAAAGTCACCACAACGGGTGTTTTTTGTAATAGTGTGATTCGTTATTTCTTCGAATCCAATATCGATCCCTACTTGTTTTTTAACAAGTTTTTTTTATTACAATACACTCGTTAAATAACGAGCGCAAATAAACGCTCGTATATTACGGGTCTATGTAGCGTCTCTTACGAGTACAGGAAATGGTACCTCTGTGCAGCAGCGTACGCTCCACTCCTTTTTTCTGATTAGGAAATTAAGGGAGTAGACGTAGCACCCTTTCTTCGGCACCCCTTAAGGATTTTAGAGATATATTGATTAGCTTCACTCAAGGCCATATTCAGGGGGGCTAGGGAGCTTCACCCCCCCCCGAAATGTTTGTCTGACTCGTAAAAAACATAACAAAAATGAATATAAACACATTTTTGATGCGTCCTTTAAAGGTTTTTGTAAGCCCCCCCCCCCTCCTGAAAAAATCTTTTGCAAAAACCCTCCCCCCAAAAAAAAATCCTGGATACGGCCCTGACTTCACTAGTTAGAAATATGCTTAATGTGCTGCTCAGTGATTTTAAATTGCTGTTGATGTTTAAAACATTAGCTGACGCCAAAAACATTAACCAAAAGAAAAAAAACCTGATACACTATTAGAAAACCAATGTTGAATTATTAGCTCTTGTTTGGCTGCTATACAAGTGTCAACACTTCAATTGCTCCATATATGCCAGGTCATTCTAAGATTAATTTCCTCCTGTCTGAGACTGTATCAAACCCAGTTGACTATGCGTCCCCTTTTTTCGAGCTCTTATGTATCAAAGAAACATTTGTCTATTTCTGGTTTTTCTTGAGTTTTGAGTACCAGGCGTATCTTAGAACTAATCTGTCTCTATGACAAAACGGACATGTGACACTCCACTGGTGGGAATTGATAAATGGCCTCCATTTAGAATTTTGTCGTTTGATGCCATACTAATCTTCATTTCCTCTTGAATTAACAAGGCTGGTCGAAAGTTGGGAAATGTGCTATTTTTCTGAATTAGTGGTGTGATAATGCAGTTTTTGCGCCGTCCTGGTGGATGATTTTGGCACTAACATTCCCATAGAATTTTAAATTAGTATCGCGTGGTTTTAGTCCTTAATGGATTAAGGAAGGTTATCATGGGTCATCATAAGAGAAGGGGTGTATAACAACCATCATTATCATCATATTGAATAAATTCTATAATATTTCCTTTAAAAAAAGCAATGTTGTTGTAAATAGGAAATTGAAACAATTAAGATTCTTTGTGAAACACATGACTTTGCGACAAGCCTACAGCTGTAGCTTGCAACCAAAAGGCAATTAGTTAAATCGTTGGATTTATTGGTTTTAGCTCCATCCATTCATCGAGCTAGAACTATGATATTGTTAGAAAATTTCATGCAGAATGAACCTAACTTCCTTAAAAAAATAGGATTAATTATTTCTGCATCTTTTCAACGTGTTTTCAACTTGAAAAAAATTACAAAGTAAATTTTAAGAACGTAATTCTGCAGATGGATGAAACTTAACCTCAACCCCATACCTCAACCTCAGCTATCAAATGACATGAAATTTGTTGTCTTATGTTGGAATTAAATAAAAAAAACAAGTTTTTTTTAACTGAAAGTAAGGAGCAACATTAAAACTTAAAACAAACAGAAATTATTCCGTATATGAAAGGGGCTGTCCCCTCCTCAGTGCCCCGCTCTTTACGCTATTTTTTTTATTTTTAAAACAATAGAGTTGTGAGACAGAGTCAAACTTTAGCGTAAAGAGCGAGGCGTTGAAGAGGGGACAGCCCCTTTCATATACGGAATGATTACTGTCTTTTTTAAGTTTTAATGTCGCTCCTTACTTTCAGTTAAAAAAACATGTTTTTTTATTTAATTTCTGAATGTTTTTAGTTAATGCAGCTTTTAGACCGAAATTTGTATATTAATTTCCTTTTTTTTATTTTTCGTACTATACGACAGATACGATACGATCGAATTTTGTTCGAATCGCAAACCCCTGAATCACAAAGGCCGTTCAATTGGAATAGATAGCTCTTTTGAAAGTACTAAAAAAAACTTTATCGTAAAGAGCGAGGTATTGACTTGGGGGAGAACCCCCTCATATACGTAATAATTTCTGCTCGTTTTAATTTTTAATGTTGCTCCTTAGTTTCAGTTGAAGAAAATTGTTTTGTTTTTTTCTATTTAATATCTGATCGTTTTTTAAATAATGCTGGGAAATCCGGAGCCCCCTTCATAGAAATGCCCCTTCCCCTATGAAAATATCCTCTATGGAAGATAATCCCACGTAACCTCCTCCTCCGACCCCCCCCCCCCCCAAAAAAAAAAAAGAAAAAATCCCCGCTGAAAACGTCTGTATACTTCCCAATAACCAATTCTATATGTAAACAATAGGCAAAGTTCATAACTTGCAGCCCTTCCCCGGGAATTGTGGGGGATAAAGTCATCCTCAAAGAAATGTTTATTAAATTTTTGACTATGCTGCACAAAATGGCTATCTCAAAATTTTGATCAGGTTTACTTCGGGAAAAAATGAGCATGGGAGGGGGCCCAGTTGCCCTCCATTTTTTTTTGGTCATTTAAAAAGTGAACTAGAACTTTTAATTTCCGTTCGAATGAGTCCTTTCACGATATTCTGGGATCACTGGATGGATACGATCCCCCCTGGAAAAAAAAACACGCATCCGTGATCTTTCTTCTGGCACAAAATACAAAATTCCACATTCTCGCAGATAGGAACCTCTACATTAGGGTTTTCTGATACACTTAATCTGATGGTGTGATTTTCATTAAGATTCAACCACTTTTAGGGAGCTTTCCCCTTTTTTCGAAAATAAGGCAATATTTTTAAGGCTCGTAACTTTGATCCCTAAGACTAAACGTGATGAAACTTATATTTTTGAAATCAGAAGAAAAATCCAATTCTTTTGATGTGTCTACTGGTATCAAATTCCGTTTTTTAGAGTTTCGGTTACTATTGAAATGGGTCACTCCTTACTTACAGTTCGTTACTACGAACTGTTTGACACTAAGGCCGTAGGACTGCAGGAGCAGTAAAAAAAAAGCATTGAAAATTGTACGATGAATGAAAGGATCATTGGAAAATTTTCCGGATTCATTATGAGAACTTACCCGACGTGGTAACACAAAAGTTTAATTACGTCACTTCACGAACCTTTAAGGGGGGAGGGCAAGATATATTTGGTGAAATCTAGGGGTGAAAAATTTGTCGTTTTAATTTTTTCGATGAAAACGCCAAAACACGCATTTTTCAGTTTAAAAATGTAAAAAATGTATTTCCAAACCTGGGAGGCAAGAAAATCTAGGAGGCGCATGCCCCCTAAATGACGTCACTGTCAAATTCTCATTGGGATAGCATTATTTAGGGCTAATTGAGATAAGGCTAATATCATGCGCAAAGATTTATCCAGGGGGTGGGTGTTTGAACCCACCCAAAATATTTGTCTGACTCGTAAAACGTAACAAAAAAGCATATAAAAAATTTCTGATGTCTTTTAAAGGTTGTATTTACCCCCCTCCCCCCGAAAAAAATGCTCCCCGAAAAAAATACTGGATACGGCCTTGATCATGCGTATTTTCAAACTAATCTATTTCAACAAATAAATAGTAATTTTATACTGGTAGGATTAAAAAAATGTTCCCATTTATAATTTTATCATCTGATCTTCTCACTTTCTGGTAGATTAGCAAAGCTATTAGAAAATCGAGAATAGCATTAATTGTCTGACTTGTGGTCAAATTTTAGATTACGACTAATTTTCTTTTAACTTTAAACCTACAAAAATTACTAAAAATGAACTTTCTAGTATATAGATACTAATCCACAAAAATTTTCATAAGCTATTAATATAAATGGATTTAATAAATGGCATACTGTCATAAATTATGTTTTATGGCGAATAATTCATTGCATGCCATTTCATTGCTTTTGAAAAATCTCTGCGATTTTAATTTATACCTGGCAAATGTATGCCCTAATATAAACTAGTATAAGTTACTTTAACTATTTTCATCAGAAAAAAACTATTTCTTATTATTTCTGAAGTGGGAAGGGGAGGATAATAAAAGCTGATTTTATTTGACTGTTTGAATAAGAAGTGCCCAGAAATTCAGATAAGTGTATATTACTTTCAAGAAAACCCGTTTAAGGAAAAAACAAGTCTACTTTTATTTAGAAGTTCACTAGAGGTGTAAAACCAATAATCAAGCCCGACTAACTCAACAGGTAGGGCATGAGCATGCCGATCACGGGGCCGCGGGTCCGAATTCGCGTTGACTTTTTTCTGTCATTAAAAATATTGAAAATATATTCTTTCTGAGTAAAAGTTGCATTTTTACAGTAGAAAATCGATATTCCTGCAGATGGAAAGAATTTGATTAAAGAGGCGGGGGGTCATGAGCATTTGAAAAATACACTTTTGGTAAGTTAACACTGTTTTCTCTTACGGTTGGGGGATCGATTTGCAAAGTCTTGTTGGGGGAGGGGGCTTTGAATTTTGTGCTGGAAAGCAAAACTTTTTTTCTCCTATCGTCATATTATTCTCTTCTTTCTCATATCCAGGTTTTTTCTTTTTAAGTGCTTATCATCCGACAGGCTTTGCCACTAGTCTTATATAATTGATGTTATTTTATAAGAATATATCACTTTGAAAAGTATGGTTTATATTTTCAGATATCCCACTATTTTGACTGATTTACTTTACTTAAAAAATAACCGCCCTTAAAAGATCATCTCTGAACCTTGCGACACCCCATGTTTTACATAATTGTTATTTCTCATATTAACATATATTCCTTTCACAGTTCAACATCTATTTTCAGCTCTCTCCGTTTCTATTGACTTCTTTTATTTATAAAAGATTCACACCTTCAGATTCCGTCTGTGTTGTAAAAATATTGACAGATTGTCATTTATCACTCATTGCGACAAAATGTAAACTCCACGGTCGCCACTTCATTAACTAATAAATAAACGATTTTCGGGAGAATGCTGCTCACCAGATTCACAGAATGGCACGTGTTATTGTTTATATTGAATGTCATCTGGAATTCAAGGTGTGAGTTTTGTCACTGAGCCCAAAGAAAAACAAAGTAACAAACTTGGCTGTTAAGAAAATAATTAAGTTTAAAATGCCGTAAAACGGCTTTTACCACCCGCTTTTGATTTTTATTTTTCTGGCGATGGCGAGAAATCCCAGCGTCCTGGACATATTTAAATGTGTTGCCTACTGCCAGACCTCGACAATCTCTTCTTAAAATCTGCAATTATCTGAATTAAATGATGCTTGTGTTTGCTAAAGTTCGCATTTAATGATGTACTAAAACTGTTCTTTGGTGTTGTAATCTACAACGTTGTTTGAGAGATGAGAAAATTGAAATTTAAATTATTAAACATGCCTTGAAAAAGCACTTACGCCGCCTTGATTACAAAATTAATATAGTTTTTTAAGCTCCACATTGTGATTTACGACACTTTATATATTATATTGACACCTGACTGTCAAAAATGCTTCATTACTATTTTCAAAAAAAGTAATAGACGTCGAAACTTGGCCTGAACTACACAGATTTAGTTATTTCATTTAATTAATTAAAATTTAGTAACTTTTTAGTCATTGAGTTGCTGTACCATATCTTTTTTTAAGCACCAAGGACAGTGAAAATTAAATCTTGAATTGGATTGAATAAACCTTTGAATTGGATAAGTGAAAATTTGCACCATTTTATATATCTCAAAAAATTATGAAGAACCGGAAATTCAATTTTTAATGATAAATTAAATAAAAAAAAACAAGTTTTTTCAACTGAAAGTAAGGTGCAACGTTAAAACTTAAAACGAACAGAAATTATTACGTACATGAAGAGTTTCGCCCTTTCGTCAATACCTCGCTCTTTACGCTAAAGTTCAAATTTTGTTCCGATTCTTTAAGAATGACCCCTAAATCACAAAAGCCGTTTATTTAGAATTAATAGCTCTTTTGAAAGTACTAAAAAATACTTTAGCGTAAAGAGCGACGCATTGATAAGGTGGCGAACCCCCTCATATACGTAACAATTTCGGTTCGTTTTAAGTTTTAATGTTGCTCCTTACTTTCAGTTGAAAAACTTGTTTTTTATGTAATTTCTTATCGTTATGAGAATAATACTGGGAAATCCGGCGCGCCCTTCATGGAAAATTTCCTTCCCCATAAAATATTCCTCCTTGGAAATATCCTCCAACGGAAAAAGCCCTTATATAAATTATGCATTTTTCGTTAGTAGTGGGCGGCAAATTAAAGAAAAGAAAAGTTGGTGAAAGATTAGCAAAAAATAAGCTAAACGCAAACCGCTGGTGACCAGCATGTTACCAAACCGCTTAGGAAGGAGTAACTGTCCTTTGAAGGTTCAGTTGTCTTTGGGAATCAACAGGTTTTTAGTTTTTGAATATTTATGGACGAAAAGCATTATCATATTTAACTAATTAGTCTTGCCTATTAATGTTATGATTCAACGTGGCAACTCTGCCAAAAGTGTTATAGAGCCCTAAAATCTTCGTAATTTAAAACAACAAGATGCAAAATTTTTGGAAATCGTAGTTTTGAATTATGAATGGATCTAACATGGGTTCAGGGGGTATTTTTTATTTTATGTCCTTGGTACTTTACCTATTGACCCGTGGCTGCCCGGGTAGGGAGCACATGCAACAGTGAGGTCATTCTATTTAATATAGAATAATTAGAGAAATTACCAGGGTATATCAATAGCATTTTTAATTCACTATTTGGAAGTAGGGGCTTACCTTTTAAATAATAAGAACCATATAACACATGCTCAAAAAGGTAGGAGATAGGGTATTTGACATGGTTTTGCATGGTTTTGAGTTCATTTTTTTGGACAACATAGCACAAAGGCGGAAGAAGGAGGTGTAAAAACTTTAAAGATAATTTGCTAGGTCATAGAGAAAAAAAAACGGAGCCACTGCTATAGAGCAAGTAATTGTGTAGGTATCTGTGCTCAGGGTTGTATCCAGGATTTTTTTTCAGGGAGGGGGGGGTTAAAAAAAACTTTAAAACACGCATAAAAATTGCTAATATTTACTTTTGTTATGTTTTTACGAGTCGGACACACATTTCGGGGTGGGGGTTCCAACTCCCTAACGCCTCCTTCATACGGCCTTGTTTGTGCTCAATATAGTTCAAGATTTGTTAACAAACAAATCACAAACGTGATTAGGATTTTTCTTCTAAACTCATATCTCGAATTTACCCTGCTCTGAATAATTGGAATGTTGTAGCACGTGAATTGGAAATGAGGATATATGAGTTCTACAGATCCCTCAATGGGTACTAGCCATGGAGAGGCTATGATCCATACTGGAGTAATAATTAAATACGTCAATTTTGGAACTTTTCAGGAGAGCCAAAAAACGAAAAAAAGTTTGTCGCCTGTGGTCGCTCTGAAGGATAAGGCCAATGGAGCTAAAGGAAACCTATTCTAAACCAAATTTTATGCTCTTTTCAGTGGTATAGATTAAGTTCAAGTATTCCAAGCGAATTAAAATTATTCGATTTTATGGGGTATGTCTCCTTTTTACTTGACAAAAAGGAGATAAATGCCAGGTCCCCATGTTATAGCTCAATGAGATTATCCTATTCTCTTATTCTGAATTGCAACAAGACCTGATAAAACACAGAAATAGGCCACTTAGAGGCTTATGTATCTTTTTATCTTTGTAACGGTACACGATAGGATAATTCTGACTGCACCATTCAATTCCTCGTGCTTAGTTTACGCATACATTTCTCATTTTCAACCAAAAAGGCATATGTCGCCTTCTAATTATCACAGCCGCGTAGTTATTGAACAGGTTAGGCTACCTAACTTAGCCTAACTAATTTTGGTGTTGTCATTTGTGCCCGGAAAAACTATAAGATTATGTTTTAGGCAAAATATTTAGGCAATAATTACAGAAACAACTACTTTTTATAGGACTGGTCAATACAATAAGAGGGAATTCCAATGCTTTTTAATACACATAAATACAGTTTCAGGAACAATGATATACAATTCAATTATATATGATACAATTTATTATTCAGTTGTAAAAAATAAATACTACAGAGTATTAAAATTTATTTCTGATATTTATCACAGCAAGAAATTGAGGATTCAGCATTAAAATAAACCCAGTCCATTTGTGTCGACTTTTATATTTAGAAAGATAAATAAGTTTTGGTCATTTTCACTATGAGTGGGGATAGGGGTGGGCTGTTGGTTTGCCTCTTTGAGGGAAATATCCTTTTTGATATATAATTACAAATACACACACCTTGAGTGGCACTGCTCCCCCCCCCCTGTACCGAAAACTTTCCGAATCGATAGCATGATTTAGATTCTCATAAAAATAGCGTTTAACTTAAGCCGAAGGCTGTATTAATTGATCTTAAAAATTGTAACTGGTAAAGGACTTAGCGGTACTTTTTAAAAATCCGATAAACATGCGAGAATTGTATTGCGAGATCAGATAGGCATTACCCCGAAATTCATGAGATGCTGTATAAACAAAAGGGTTTCTCACTTCGGGAACTATATTTAAACTTTAGTTTTTTTTGGGTTTAGGGGGACTAAAAGGTTGGGTACCCGTGTTTATTATATGCTATGCTTTACCCCCTTCCCACCCCCTAATGCGCAAATATATAGCCCAAAATTGTTTCTGAACTATTATATTTTTATCCTATCTTAGCATTACCGAAACTTCACTTCTCGCATGTTTATCGGATTCTTAACAAGTACCGATGTAGCTATAGTTAAGATACCTTTGAAACTAGTATCTCAAGTTTTTTTCCTTAAATATGCTCACTGCCAACGGTAAATCCTCCAAATTATATAATTTTCAATCAGTCGATTCTTGGACTGTGCAATAGCGATATTTTGATATAATCTAGCATCGTGCAACTCCGCCATTTTATAATCGTATCGTTCATCACAAGATCTCAAAATGAAAAACCATAACTTCGCAAGGTATATCATCCAAACGAGAAATGATTTGCATTTTGATTTGCGCCCTGCTGCCAAAATTCAGGTCGAAGAATGACATGCGATCTTAGACTCGAATAAAAAGCCGATAGTAAAAACAATATGTCCGACCCATTCGTTGGGCAATGTGGTGTGTCGCGCGTGACTAGCGAGAACCCGGAAAAAAACAAATCTTTAACTAGATTTTATGCCTAGAGGAAAGAACGCTTTTGAGAATAAATAAGGTGTTGATATCTATTCTAGTCACCTATATTAATCGAGACAGGTGTTCAAATATTTCATTAGAGAGTGGTTTAGTTCTTTGGGGGGGGGGTGGCAGAATTTTCAAACAAGTGTTAATACTTCCATAGACTACTCAATGCCGTTACAGCGATAGTTGTAAATCCTCCAAAAGACCCCATCACCCTTAAAAATATGTCATGCTACAGCAATTTTGTCACATGTTTAGTTTTCATGTTTAGCCTCATTAAAGTGTCAGCAGAGCAAAACCGTATCCAGGGGGGTAGGGGGTTTGATTCCCTCGCCCCGGAAATGTTTTTCTGACCCGTTAAAACGTAACAAAAATGAATATAAACCAATGTTTGATGCATTTTTCCAAGTTTTATTTTTGAACCCCCTCCCCTGAAAATTCCTTTTGTAATAAAAATTCCCAAAAATGTCCAGGATTGTTTGGTGTGCCAAAAACGTATGGGGAACTTATAAGAGTAAGAACTGGCTCCAGTGTCGACGAAAAAACTATCAACACCATCTAGTATTTGGCAACACTTGGGAATTTTCCAATGTAATAATAAGAAATACCATTTTAATTAGTATAATTAGTAAAATTAGGGTAGTAATATTTATCTGATCTCAGTTCCTGACAAAAAATGGTTGCGAAGCTTGAAAAATGCCAAGCGCCGCCAAACGGTAGATGGTTTTGTTACTTTTTTGTCGACACTAGCGCCATCTTCCACGCTTATAAGTTACCCATACTCTTTGGGTGTGCTCTCAATGTTTGGGTGCGGTTTAAGCATCCGTGTGTAAGGGACTTCGTTCAATTAGCCTCTCATTCGCTATTTGTTTGAATTTGTTTTAAGCATACGTAAGCATGGACTTAGCTTGATTCGTTATTAAATGAAATCTTTCTGTAAAAAGAAATGTTTAATGCACAAAATTTGTTTTACCATTTTATGATTTTTGATGTTCTTAGAGAATATATGTAGGAATACCAAAAAGTCATGTGCTTCCACGCTAAAATTTCAAAAATATAAAAGGTAGATTTGAGTAGGGTGCCTCGTCTGGATTCCGGTCCTTTACGTTCCCTGGCAGCTTTCCAAGACAGATTACCAGACTAGTTATTAGGAAAGCTTTTTTAGGAAAAGCTGTCAATCACCCATGTGTTATCCACAGTTCCATTTTTGAAGTCTGTGGAAACAGTTTGACGTGTTCGGTGAGATTACGTTCCTTGGCGTTTGATAGACATTTGCAAAACAGGGGTAATTAGTGATTGGATAATTTTTTAACGTGAAATTTCTGAATAAAATATTTTTGGAGCATGTACTTGACGATGGATAAAAGGGTTAAGGTGATTAGCAATTACGAGCAAGGATCCCTCCACTGGTTCCTGGCAGTAGGCTATGCATATCAAATTGCTGTACTGTGGGTTAGGTAACATGATTAAACACGCTTTTACAATCGGAAATCATTGATTGACATTTGCAAAAAAGGGGTAATTAGTGATTGGATAATTTTTTAACGTGAAATCTCTGAATAAAATATTTTTGGAGCAAGTACTTGAAGATGGATAAAAGGGTTAAGGTGATTAGCAATTACGAGCAAGGATCCCTCCACTGGTTCCTGGCAGAAGGCTATGCATATCAAATTGCTGTACTGTGGGTTAGGTAACATGATTAAACACGCTTTTACAATCGGAAATCATTGATTGACATTTCCAAAAAGGGGTAATTAGTGATTGGATAATTTTTTAACGTGAAATCTCTGAAAAAAATATTTTTGGAGCATGTACTTGACGATGGATAAAAGGGTTAAGGTGATTAGCAATTACGAGTAAGGATCCCTCCACTGGTTCCTGGCAGAAGGCTATGCATATCAAATTGCTGTACTGTGGGTTAGGTAACATGATTAAACACGCTTTTACAATCGGAATTCATTGATTGACATTTGCAAAAAAGGGGTAATTAGTGATTGGATAATTTTTTAACGTGAAGGGTCAATTTTGGAGGGAAAACCAAAAATACTCAGAATCGAAATAAATGGGATCTGCCTCAAGGGCAAAGCTCAGAGGCCCCTCCTTCCTCCATTTCTGAGGGCAGGGGAGGGGGGTCAATTTTGGAGGGAAAACCAAAAATACTCAGAATCGAAAATAAATGGGATCTGCCTCAAGGGCAAGGCTCAGAGGCCCTTCGTTCCCCCATTTCTGAGGGCAGGGGAGGGGGGGGGGGAGTCAATTTTGGAGGGGAAACAAAAATGCTCAGAATCGAAGATAATTTCCATTCATCTTAGTTTTTAACGATGCTCCTTATTTCTAGTTGAAAATGCTTGTTTTTTAATTTAATTGGGAATGAAAAGTCAAACTCTAACATAAAGAACAAGTTATTTTGGAGGGGGTATCTGATGAAATAATTTAGGTCGTATGATCAATTTAATTTATTTTTTAAATTCAATAGTTTTTCAGTAAGGACACTCGATATCCTAAAAGTGTCTGATTAAAACTTTTACCTTGAGCATCGATGTTGTTAGCAGAATTTCAAAAAGGATCGTTTATGAGGGCTGGCGTATCTGATGAAATAATTTAGTTGGTATGATCAATTTAATTTATTTTTTAATTCAGTAGTTTTTCAGTAAGGACACTCGATATCCTAAAAGTGTTTGATTCAAACTTTTACCTTGAGCATCGATGTTGTTAGCAGAATTTCAAAAAAGGATCGTTTATGAGGGCTGGCGTATCTGATGAAATAATTTAGGTCGTATGATCAATTTAATTTATTTTTTAATTCAGTAGTTTTTCAGTAAGGACACTCGATATCCTTTCAACATGGTTTACCTTGTCACAGCTACATTATCATGATTTTTCAAAGTTTATTTTGGATTTCTTTCGTTGAAATGCAAGAGTTGGAATATTTCAGTAGTGACTTGTTGTGCTTTACCTTGTCACAGTTACATTCTCTTGATTTTTCGAAGTTCATTTTGAATTTCTGTCGTGAAATGCAAGAGTTGGAATATTTCAGTAGTGTTTTGTTGTGCTTTACCTTGTCACAGTTACATTCTGTTGATTTTCATAGTTCATTTTGAATTTCTTTCATTGAAATGCAAGAGTTGGAATATTTCAGTAGTGTTTTGTTGTGCTTTACCTTGTCAGAAGTTACATTCTCTTAATTTTTCAAAGTTCATTTTGAATTTCTTTCGTGAAATGCAAGAATTGGAATATTTCAGTAGTGTTTTGTTGTGCTTTACCTTGTCACAGTTACATTCTGTTGATTTTCACAGTTCATTTTGAATTTCTTTCATTGAAATGCAAGAGTTGGAATATTTCAGTAGTGTTTTGTTGTGCTTTACCTTGTCACAGTTACATTCTGTTGATTTTCATAGTTCATTTTGAATTTCTTTCATTGAAATGCAAGAGTTGGAATATTTCAGTAGTGTTTTGTTGTGCTTTACCTTGTCACAGTTACATTCTGTTGATTTTCATAGTTCATTTTGAATTTCTTTCATTGAAATGCAAGAGTTGGAATATTTCAGTAGTGTTTTGTTGTGCTTTATCTTGTCACAGTTACATTCTCTTGATTTTTCGAAGTTCATTTTGAATTTCTGTCGTGAAATGCAAGAGTTGGAATATTTCAATAGTGTTTAGTTGTGCTTTACCTTGTCACAGTTACATTCTGTTGATTTTCATAGTTCATTTTGAATTTCTTTCATTGAAATGCAAGAGTTGGAATATTTCAGTAGTGTTTAGTTGTGCTTTACCTTGTCACAGTTACATTCTGTTGATTTTCATAGTTCATTTTGAATTTCTTTCATTGAAATGCAAGAGTTGGAATATTTCAGTAGTGTTTTGTTGTGCTTTACCTTGTCACTGTTACATTCTCTTAATTTTTCAAAGTTCATTTTGAATTTCTTTCGTGAAATGCAAGAATTGGAATATTTCAGTAGTGTCTTGTCGTGGTTTACCTTGTCACAGCTACATTCTGTTGATTTTCATAGTTCATTTTGAATTTCTTTCATTGAAATGCAAGAGTTGGAATATTTCAGTAGTGGTTTGTTGTGCTTTACCTTGTCACAGTTACATTCTGTTGATTTTCATAGTTCATTTTGAATTTCTTTCATTGAAATGCAAGAGTTGGAATATTTTAGTAGTGTTTTGTTGTGCTTTACCTTGTCACAGTTACATTCTCTTAATTTTCAAAGTTCATTTTGAATTTCTTTCGTGAAATGCAAGAATTGGAATATTTCAGTAGTGTCTTGTCGTGGTTTACCTTGTCACAGCTACATTCTCATGATTTTTCAAAGTTCATTTTGAATTTCTGTCATGAAATGCAAGAGTTGGAATATTTCAGTAGTGACTTGTTGTGCTTTACCTTGTCAGAGTTACATTCTCTTGATTTTTCAAAGTTCATTTTGAAATTCTGTCGTGAAATGCAAGAGTTGGAATATTTCAGTTGTGTTTTGTTGTGCTTTACCTTGTCAAAGTTACATTCTGTTGATTTTCATAGTTCATTTTGAATTTCTTTCATTGAAATGCAAGAGTTGGAATATTTCAGTAGTGTTTTGTTGTGCTTTACCTTGTCACGGTTACATTCTCTTAATTTTCAAAGTTCATTTTGAATTTCTTTCGTGAAATGCAAGAATTGGAATATCGTTTCTTCAACTGAAAGTAAGGAGCAACATCAAAACTTAAACCTTGGATACACAATACAGATACTTTATTCAAGAAATTATGAAAAAATCGCAAGTAAGTAACAAACTCTTTCTTGAATTCTCCATTTGGATACACAATACATAAATTTAATTCAAGAAATTATGGGAAAAAATGTAAGTAAGTAAGTAACAAACGCTGCTTTTTCTGCATCAATTGTCGGATATGTTGAAGAAAATATGCAAAGTCAACATAGCTTTATTTCATTTTTTAAGGTTAATTTAGACGAGGTTACGTGCGCGCACGTAACCTCGTCTAAATTAACCTTAAAAAATCATGAGAATGTAGCTGTGACAAGGTAAACCACGACATGACACTACTGAAATATTCCAATTCTTGCATTTCACGAAAGAAATTCAAAATGAACTTTGAAAAATTAAGAGAATGTAACTGTGACAAGGTAAAGCACAACAAAACACTACTGAAATATTACAACTCTTGCATTTCAATGAAAGAAATTCAAAATGAACTATGAAAATCAACAGAATATAACTGTGAAAAGGTAAAGCACAACAAAACACTACTGAAATATTCCAACTCTTGCATTTCACGACAGAAATTCAAAATGAACTTCGAAAAATCAAGAGAATGTAACTGTGACAAGGTAAACCACGACAAGACACTACTGAAATATTCCAATTCTTGCATTTCACGAAAGAAATTCAAAATGAACTTTGAAAAATTAAGAGAATGTAACAGTGACAAGGTAAAGCACAACAAAACACTACTGAAATATTCCAACTCTTGCATTTCAATGAAAGAAATTCAAAATGAACTTTGAAAATCAACAGAATGTAACTGTGACAAGGTAAAGCACAACTAAACACTATTGAAATATTCCAACTCTTGCATTTCACGACAGAAATTCAAAATGAACTCCGAAAAATCAAGAGAATGTAACTGTGACAAGGTAAAGCACAACAAAACACTACTGAAATATTCCAACTCTTGCATTTCAATGAAAGAAATTCAAAATGAACTATGAAAATCAACAGAATGTAACTGTGACAAGGTAAAGCACAACAAAACACTACTGAAATATTCCAACTCTTGCATTTCAATGAAAGAAATTCAAAATGAACTATGAAAATCAACAGAATGTAACTGTGACAAGGTAAAGCACAACAAAACACTACTGAAATATTCCAACTCTTGCATTTCACGACAGAAATTCAAAATGAACTTCGAAAAATCAAGAGAATGTAACTGTGACAAGGTAAAGCACAACAAGTCACTACTGAAATATTTCAACTCTTGCATTTCACGACAGAAATTCAAAATGAACTTTGAAAAATCATGAGAATGTAGCTGTGACAAGGTAAACCACGACAAGACACTACTGAAATATTCCAATTCTTGCATTTCACGAAAGAAATTCAAAATGAACTTTGAAAAATTAAGAGAATGTAACTGTGACAAGGTAAAGCACAACAAAACACTACTGAAATATTCCAACTCTTGCATTTCAATGAAAGAAATTCAAAATGAACTATGAAAATCAACAGAATGTAACTGTGACAAGGTAAAGCACAACAAAACACTACTGAAATATTCCAACTCTTGCATTTCACGACAGAAATTCAAAATGAACTTCGAAAAATCAAGAGAATGTAACTGTGACAAGGTAAAGCACAACAAGTCACAACTGAAATATTCCAACTCTTGCGTTTCAACGAAAGAAATCCAAAATGAACTTTGAAAAATCATGAGAATGTAGCTGTGACAAGGTAAACCATGTTGAAAGGATATCGAGTGTCCTTACTGAAAAACTTCTGAATTAAAAAATAAATTAAATTGATCATACGACCTAAATTATTTCATCAGATACGCCAGCCCTCATAAACGATCCTTTTTTGAAATTCTGCTAACAACATTGATGCTCAAGGTAAAAGTTTGAATCAAACACTTTTAGGATATCGAGTGTCCTTACTGAAAAACTACTGAATTAAAAAATAAATTAAATTGATCATACGAACTAAATTATTTCATCAGATACGCCAGCCCTCATAAACGATCCTTTTTGAAATTCTGCTAACAACATCGATGCTCAAGGTAAAAGTTTTAATGAGACACTTTTAGGATATCGAGTGTCCTTACTGAAAAACTATTGAATTTAAAAAATAAATTAAATTGATCATACGACCTAAATTATTTCATCATATACCCCCTCCAAAATAACTTGTTCTTTATGTTAGAGTTTGAATTTTCATTCCCAATTAAATTAAAAAATAAGCATTTTCAAGTAGAAATAAGGAGCATCGTTAAAAACTAAGATGAATGGAAATTATCTTCGATTCTGAGCATTTTTGTTTCCCCTCCAAAATTGACTCTCCCCCCCCCTCCCCTGACCTCAGAAATGGGGGAACGAAGGGCCTCTGAGCCTTGCCCTTGAGGCAGATCCCATTTATTTTCGATTCTGAGTATTTTTGGTTTTCCCTCCAAAATTGACCCCCCCCCCTCCCCTGCCCTCAGAAATGGGGGAACGAAGGGCCTCTGAGCCTTCCCCTTGAGGCAGATCCCATTTATTTTCGATTCTGAGTATTTTTGATTTTCCCTCCAAAATTGACCCCCCTCCCCTGCCCTCAGAAATGGGGGAACGAAGGGCCTCTGAGCCTTCCCCTTGAGGCAGATCCCATTTATTTTCGATTCTGAGTATTTTTGATTTTCCCTCCAAAATAGACCCCCCTCCCGTGCCCTCAGAAATGGAGGAAGGAGGGGCCTCTGAGCCTTGCCCTTGAGGCAGATTCCATTTATTTTCGATTCTGAGTATTTTTGGTTTTCCCTCCAAAATTGACCCCCCCCCCTTGCCTTGAGGCAGATCCCATTTATTTTCGATTCTGAGTATTTTTTATTTTCCCTCCAAAATTGACCCCCCCCCTCCCCTGCCCTCAGAAATGGGGGAACGAAGGGCCTCTGAGCCTTCCCCTTGAGGCAGATCCCATTTATTTTCGATTCTGAGCATTTTTGGTTTTCCCTCCAAAATTGACCCCCCCCCTCCCCTGCCCTCAGAAATGGGGGAACGAAGGACCTCTGAGCCCTCCCCTTGAGGCAGATCCCATTTATTTTCGATTCTGAGTATTTTTGGTTTTCCCTCCAAAATTGACCCTTCACGTTAAAAAATTATCCAATCACTAATTACCCCTTTTTTGCAAATGTCAATCAATGAATTCCGATTGTAAAAGCGTGTTTAATCATGTTACCTAACCCAGAGTACAGCAATTTGATATGCATAGCCTACTGCCAGGAACCAGTGGAGGGATCCTTGCTCGTCATTGCTAATCACCTTAACCCTTTTATCCATCGTCATGTACATGCTCCAAAAAATTTTATTCAGAGATTTCACGTTAAAAAATTATCCAATCACTAATTACCCCTTTTTTGCAAATGTCAATCAATGAATTCCGATTGTAAAAGCGTGTTTAATCATGTTACCTAACCCACAGTACAGCAATTTGATATGCATAGCCTACTGCCAGGAACCAGTGGAGGGATCCTTGCTCGTAATTGCTAATCACCTTAACCCTTTTATCCATCGTCAAGTACATGCTCCAAAAATATTTTATTCAGAGATTTCACGTTAAAAAATTATCCAATCACTAATTACCCCTTTTTTGCAAATGTCAATCAATGAATTCCGATTGTAAAAGCGTGTTTAATCATGTTACCTAACCCACAGTACAGCAATTTGATATGCATAGCCTACTGCCAGGAACCAGTGGAGGGATCCTTGCTCGTAATTGCTAATCACCTTAACCCTTTTATCCATCGTCAAGTAAATGCTCCAAAAATATTTTATTCAGAGATTTCACGTTAAAAAATTATCCAATCACTAATTACCCCTTTTTTGCAAATGTCTATCAAACGCCAAGGAACGTAATCTCACCGAACACGTCAAACTGTTTCCACAGACTTCAAAAATGGAACTGTGGATAACACATTGGTGATTGACAGCTTTCCCTAAAAAACCTTTCCTAATAACTAGTCTGGTAATCTGTCTTGGAAAGCTGCCAGGGAACGTAAAGGACCGGAATCCAGACGAGGCACCCTACTGATTTGGTCTATTTGGCATCTGATTTGCTCAAATAGCTGATTTTAAATCTTCGTTAGTTAAAATCTATTTTTGGATCGCTGCTTAAGCTTTATGTTCCCTGTGAAACAGCCAAGGGCGCATCCAGGATTTTATTCGGAAGGGGGGGGGGATTTTTCTTCAGAGGGGGGAGGGTACATAAAAAATATGAAGGATAGATTTGGTCTATTTGCCATCTGATTTGCTCAAATAGCTGATACTACATCATTGTTAGATAAAAGCTATTTTTGGCTAGCTGCTTAAGCTTTATGTTCCCTGTGAAACAGTCAAGGGCGCATCAAGAATTTTAGTCAGGGGGGGGTATTTTTCTTCAGAGGGGAAGGGTCCACAAAAAACTTCTAAAAACACATCAAAAATTTGTTTAAATGCATTTTTGATACGTTTTTACGCGTTGAACAAAAATTGGTGGGGGGGAGGGCGTAGCTTTATTTTATTAAAGCCTGACGGACTACAGAACTGCCACGGGTCCAATATGCATGCAAAACCTGATTATCATCCTGAAAAAAATTATTATGCAAATAAAAATGCTTAGGCAAAAGACCTTGAACGTGTTTGATTATATAAAGAACAGAAGGGAAAAGATCCAGTGGAAGGATACTTAAAATTTGATACATACTTTTTTGTTGACGATTTACCAGGGTAAGAAAACGGGCTAGGCAGGCAATTTTTCAATAGACGCAGAGCTTTATTTTGTTGCCTCTGAAGAGGAAGAATATGAGTTTTAAAAGTATTCCAAAAAATAATGGGACAGTAATTTATATATGAATACACTAGAGAATGATAAAGCAAATCAGAACAATCGCACAAGAGGAATAAAAGGACCCAACCGCTTGCAGGGCTCATCTTTTAACTTGAAGTCCAACTTATTATATGACGTCAATATATCAGTTGCACTAAACATTCGAATAATTTTACGGTTTCTATACCAACGAGGCAAATACAAAAGATATTTACAATAACGAAAATACAAAACTCTAATATCCTGCATATCATTATTATTAAAAAATGGGCGCAAACCTGATAGAAAAAGAATGGAATGGTCACAATGCGTAGAATAGAGTTTAGCCAATGCCTTACGAGAATGTCGGCCACGATTTGGAACAATTTTAGCATAACCTACTTTAAGTTTATTCTTAATATCTGCAAGTGCACTAGCACTGATAGCTGAAATAGAAGAGCAGATACTAATCCCGAGCCAACGCAACGCAGGAATCAGCTCAACTCAAATCACTACTTGGGTTTTTAGCATTGAAAACTAAATACTCACATTTTTCAGCATTAAGCACGAGGCCAATTTTTTCAAAAAGTTTAGAAACAAACTGGGTAGACTTAGCTAGGGGGAATTTTGAACGGCTATTAATTAATAAATCATCTGCATAAGCAATATAAGATAAATTAGTTAGACCCGTAAAACACGACGGAAAAATACGAGAAAGCACAGGGTATAAACAAGCATTAAAAAGGTATGGTGACAGAACCCCTCACTGCCTAAGTCCAGACCGAATAGGAGTATTACCAAAATATATGGATATATTGTCAAACTCAGTTTCAGATATGTTCATTTACCCAACCATATTTATGATCTTTCTCACTTTTCTTCTTAGAGAATGACCTATTTACCATATTTTTCGATCTAAAATAAATATAAAGGAAAACGTAATTCAATAGACGATAAAGCTGAATCTCCGCTAATGAATGATTAAAAAAAAATTGTGGTCCTACATCGAAATATTAAAGTAACAAGGACATGAAAATCAAGTGTTACCCATTTGACCTATCTTAGGTCTGTTCATACCTGAAAACTAGGATTAAAACAAAAAGTTATCTTAGATGTTTCTAATTTATGAAGTTACTAGGGTGGCACCACGTTTTGGTCAGTGTTACCACAATGAAACATGAAAATAAATAAGCGAAACTAATTTGTTAAATTTGACTCTAAAAGGTCAACATTAACAATCTGCTGATTCCCAAATACAGCTACCAAGGACGTATCCAGGGGGTGGGGATTACAGGATTTTAAACCCCCCCCCCCCCCCAACAAAAAAAATCCGACTCGTAAAAACGTAACAAAAATGTATATAAGAAAATTTTGTCTTTAAGTTTTTTCGGTACTTTTGTTTTATAGCTACCACACTCAAGATCTTGTATCGTGAACATGAGACAATAACCGGTTTCATGGTCTTTATACCAGACAATATTAGCTTCGGCTCGGTAGGAAACTACATCGTAGCCATATTTTACTTAAATATTTAGTTGGTATTTTGGTTAGATTATAGTTTAGGCTACGTATTTATTACAATACAATCTAGGCGGCCTCCCTCTTTAGTTTTATTATTGTAGTTTTCATAATTTTGTGGATATAGTATTATATTTTCATTATATTTTGTTTTATTTCATTAGCATTAACAGAATTTCACTTCTTGACAGAACTTGAGTGTGGTGGCTATAAGACACAAGTACTTTTTGTAAAATCCTCACCCCCCCCCCCAAAAAAAAAAAAAAACCTGGATATGTCCTTGACAGCCACATTTTTTTAAGATGTTTGATTCTATCATTTTTTTGCGTATTTGCACCCACGTTTCTTTTATTTTTAATTTGGCAATAATTGAAAATATAACAGCCTAAATAAAACAGCATAACTGCATTTTTTTTCATCAAAAACTGTATTCTTTGTCTTCCCTGTGTTTTAAGATATATATATATATGTATGAATAACAAACACATAAGCACTTTACACAAACGGATTTCATTTTTACTGTCTTTGATACTTTCGGCACAAACGCTGATGTAGAAATCACTTCTTATCCGCACAATATTCCAATATTCCCAAGCCGTTAACCCCTTTGAAATAGGACCATATAATTATTGGTCTCAAACTGCTTATTATCCAGGAATTCTGTGCACCAGCTTTAGTTCAAATTTGGATTCGGTTGAAAATGTTGGTCCAGTGTTCCCTTGTTTTATACACTGCGGGTAATTACTATGGCCATCTCGCGGGCTATTATTCTTGTAATATTTTTTGGTCAATTCCAACTCTAGAATGTCATGGAATATTTCTTGTGGATTCAATTGTTTTGGACACAAAAGTTGGACTAGACTTTACGTGATGTTAATTGCTATCTGGCCAAATGTCTTTAGAAAGGAAAAGGTTCAAAGTTGGACAATACCTATGAAGTAGGTTATAAATGAGCGTCTTTTAGAAAGTAAAAACAGTCCAGCTTTCAATTAATTTCTCAAACTTTTGAATAACAATGACTGGAAGGAAGTTTTAAAGAAAAAAATAAATTATATCAATTATGCTTAGGCCGATATGACGGTGGCGGTTGATAAAAAAAAATTAATAATAACATTAGGAAGATCATAATAAAATAATAATAAATTATATTAGTAATAAAAAAATGCGAATAATGAATTATATTAATGCATCAAGTATTAATGGGAGAATGAAAAGAAACTAATTGAAAAAAAACCTGGAAAATTAAAATAGCAAATGGCCAACACGTACTGCAACGTTTCAACAAACGTACGGAACGGGCAGAGAGCCAGGGACTTCCCACTTAAAAAATTTGGTTTTTAATTCTTAATCCATAATTCCCTATGTTTTTCATATAATTTGCCTTTTTACCCCCCCCCCCCTGAAATAAAATTGTGCGTAGGTGATTGGCACAGCAGAAAATGACCACACGTGACAAATTAAAATATTACCTTGCTTGGGTTAATCAGATCTCAGAAAAACCAACATTATTTGATTGGTCCATATACTATGATATACTAGACTATTGCCAATAATTCAGGTTATTAACAATATGCCTTCGCTCTGAGTTGAAAACTTGAGGGTTTCAGCGGGAATGTTTTCAAAACATAACGTGTTTTTTTTCGAAAAATCATTGACAGTTGGCTGGAGTAAGCTCCCATATGACGAGGTTATATTCTTTGATTGAATACTATTCATGTTCATTGATTATTTAAGTATTATTTACTTATTTAAGGTTTTTAAATATTTCAGTTTAGTTATTAGGGATTTCTTGCTGCTGAATTTTAATATCATCCTACTAGAACCGACAGGAAATGTGGGATATTTTCCGACACATCGATACACGTGTTGGTAATTGATGCTCAAGACAAGGACTGTAATTCCCCTAAATCGGTTTTTCGGCTGTGATGATTCCGATGGTGCAGTTTTCATTTCCACCCGACACCACTTTTTGGGGTTTAAGGCTATTTTCAACCCCCAATTTTGTTTTTCTAGGGCTTTGTTATTCTAGGGCTATAATGAAAGAAAGGTTGAGGTGACTAGGGCACGTTGTGCGGATTGCCGAATATTGTTCTTTTCGGCCAACCTTCTAGGGCTAAACGGAAAGCATGTCGTCCTCGTCTGGGGTGGGAGGATGTCATAAAGAAAGATTTAAAGGAAATGGGAACTTCGTGGGCTGGTGTAAAAAGGGAGGCTTTAAATAGATTGGGATGGAGGAGGAGGTGCGTAGCTGTGTTGGCCTCAGGTGGCTTGGTGCTGCGGTGAGTTGTTAGTAGTAGTAGTAATTTTGTTTTCGTAACGAACTTTTAACATTAAGATTAATCAAAATAATAGTTGCCATTTCTGAATCGGCTTCAAAACCCGATTGTTCCTTACTTAACTTTTTTTTAACGCGATTTTAAATTCCCTGTTACTAAAGGCTAGAGTTCGTTTATCTAATTTCTCCTAAGGAGGGCAACCATGACACTATATTAGCACTACTAAGAGTTATTTCAGCGAGAAGAGTAAATTATTCTCATTGACAATACAAAATATCTATTTAAATATTAATACCAGCTAATCTTCGCACATTGTATGTTACTAAATTCAGTACTTGTGCATTATATCTAACCCACCGCTATAGACTGTACAAGGAAACCAGACAATCGGGTATTTGCTAGATAAATGGATCGCAAAGCGTGATTTCCTATTGCGTTTACAATATTTAAACTGTTGTTTTTTGGGGTTTAGGGGGGAAGGTACCTAGGTTAGGTTACATATTTAATATATGCTATGCTTTTCCCCCCATCCTCCCTAATGAGCAAATATATAGCCCAAATTTGTTTCTAAACTATTATATTTTCATCCTATTTTATTTTATTTCCTTAGCATTAACCGAACTTGACTTCTTTCGTGTATAGCGGTGGGTTAGATATAATGCACAAGTACCCTAAATTCAAATAAGGCAAAGAAATTGTCCTTTTGCCCTACTTATTTGGTCAACGATGCTTGGAATTAAGGAGTTCCTCCTTATTTATATTTCAGGCTTATTCGCCCTTTCCCTAAAGGAGGGGTTCATAAATTTATATACTAACGCTTTGATTGGCTCATCTGATCTCTTCTAGGCCTGATCTTGCCCCATTTATTCTTTTGTATTCTTTTTTGAAGACTCTTTTGAGACTTTCTTTAAGTCTAAGGTATAAGTGAAATTCGAATACTGATAGATTTCTTTGGGTATATATGGGTTATGAAAGTTATAACTAAGGTAATTATGCAGCAGGCTGGTACTCATGGGTTTCTTTCAGGGGGGGGGGGGTCAAAGCAGCAAAAGGAAGCGAATCAGATGAACATTATTTGGAGAATTGAGGTGTCACCCTCTGTGCATGTTACTGCCAAACGCTTATTTCTTAAATGTCTGTTATTGCAAACTCTCTCTCTCTCTTTCTCTCTCTCTCTCTCTCTCTCTCTCTCTCTCTCTCTCTCTCTCTCTCTTCTCTCTCTCTCTCTCTCTCTGTCTCTCTCTCTCTCTTTCTCTCCCTCTCTCCAAAGCAGAATAATTTGCATCCCACCATATGGTTTTATTTCTTATTTATTGATGCCAAAATGCTATTTTTTTATAGTTATAGTTTTGAAATATATTTTTGGATATAATATTATTTATTCAACAAGGGTGTTAAAAAACATTAAGATCAAAAGATAAAAAAAATATGATGGACAGCATGGAGTTGTACCCAATACCCCTGCGTGAAGGTGATTAAATTCTAGTAAATATTCCGGTACTTGTGCATTATAGGTTATTATGTAATATAATGCGTTCTGGGCAGCCCCCTACCATAATTTTCTGCTGTAGTTTCAATAATTTTGTTAATAAAATATTATATTTTCATTATATTTTGGTATATTTCATTAGGATTAACCTAATTTCACTTCTCGAGTGTGTACCATATAATACACAAGTACCAATATTTCTACTATTTTCCAGCAGTATAGAAAAGAACACAAAAGAAAAAAAATGCTCCAAAAGAAACCAGTTTGCATAAAGCTAACAGAATTAACTTTAAAAATAGCAATCTTCTTACCTCAGTCGTTTTCGTAAGGAGAAAAAAAAAACTTATAGAATTTGAAACTCTTTCACTTCCCTTTTGACAAGCAGAATTTTGACATCCTGTTGACAAGTTCCCTATTTTACGTGGCTTAATGTTGATTGGCTGTTTTTATTTTTTAGGACCGACAAGGACATGTGATTGAAAGGTGGACTATGTGCACGAAAGAGGAGGAATTGCTTATCATCGAACAGTTTGCACGATTTGAAGAAACGAAGATACTATCACAAAAGCTTTTGCATGCACCAGCTAAACACGAAGAAGTCAAGAAATCGTCTGAAAAAGAACAAAATTTTAAACAATTTTCTCAAGAGGTTCCTATTAATCCGTACCATTTAATGCATCCACCCGAATTCTTCCAGAGGCACTTTAATCCATTTCCAGGGTTTCATTTGCCGAATATGCCACTAAGTCCTCCGTTATCCGGGCAAATACCAGTACCATTCCAAAGAATGCACATGCCACAGTTTGATGTACCCAAACAAGCTGCTACAGTAACTTCTCCTGGACAGTCTGGCCAGCCCCAAAAGTCGGAACAAAATGGTTCTGGCTCTTCGGTGCCAGAGAAAAAGGGGAAAGAAAATCCATCTGGACCTCAAACTCCCAGTGAGAGTGATATTGATCTTGAATCCGATTACGAGGCAGATTCAAGTGCCTTGAATTTGACAAAGTGCAAGCAGGAGGACGGAAGAGAAAGCCGCAAAATAGATCAGACAGATTCCCATAATTCTGTTCAGAGACAACCCTGGAATCCTTTAAACTCACTAGGAACACAATTGATAAACCCCTCAACTGGAAAGAAACGAGTCCAGTGTAATGTTTGTTTCAAAACTTTCTGTGATAAAGGGGCTCTGAAAATACATTTTTCGGCAGTTCACCTTCGCGAGATGCATAAATGCACTGTTGATGGATGTAATATGATGTTCAGCTCGAGACGTTCTAGAAATAGACATAGTGCAAACCCAAATCCGAAATTACATAGTCCTCATTTACGGCGAAAAATATCTCCTCACGATGGGCGAACTTGTCAATCACTCCCAATAGTAATGGGTCAAAACTCTATGTCTCCTCCTTTTCCACTTCCGTCATTATCCCAGGGCTTTCATCCAGCTATGCTCCAATCTGTCCAACGCTTCGAAAGTACTCATTTATCCTCATCTTCGGGACGAATTTCTCCAAGAAGAGAAAATGAGAATTCATCCGACAATGACGTTGATGATTTAGATGACCAAATGAGTGATGGACTAAGTGATGGTGAAGACGAGGCAAGCGCCGATAACCAAAGCGTCAATGATGGACAATCTTCTAGCCGGGTGGCAAGGAAGCGAAAAAGTCAAAATCCAACTCGACTCATGCAAGTCGAGCGTCTCGAAAAATGTGATTACTCTTCTGATTCTGACCGAGAGACAAAGAAAATTGACGAAAACAAACCTTTAGATCTTAGAGACACTCTAGAAAAAAAAATTAAGTCAGAAAATGTGATAGAAGAAAATGAGTCCCAGCCGGATAACCCTCTTCGACATTTAGAAAATCTTTCTCAAGGTAGAATTGATGAGCTAATGTCTAGAGGCGTAATGGGAACCATGAATAATTACCAATCTTTTCCACTTGGGCTTCTTGCTGCAGCGGCTATGAACGACGAAAATAAGCGGCTACAAATTGCTGAAGATAGTTCGAAAAACGAGGAAGATGATCACGCTGATTCTAATAGGTCATCACCTGACTCTGAAGGGAACTCCGAGTGCTCATCTCTTGGATCATCTTTTTTAGGTGTAGAAGTACCGATTAATCGAGAAAATCCTAGACAATGTATTGCTTGTGGTAAGATGTTCCAAAACCATTTTGGTGTCAAAACGCATTACCAGAATGTCCATCTTAAACTTATGCATAAATGCACAGTTGACGGCTGTCAGGCTGCGTTTCCTTCTAAGCGTAGCAGAGACAGACATAGTGCAAACTTAAACCTCCATCGTAAACTTCTATCCACCTCATCTGGCTTAGCAGTAGAAACTCCAGAAAAAATGGAGCTGCAGTTACTACCTGAACAAATGCAAGCCACTGCATTTGCCAATGGTGCTGCACTTAGGGATGAAATTTTAGCTCGTCTTTACGGTGACCCCAGCTCTATGATGCAGCACTTGAATCCTTTTCTGCCAAACCTGCATCAAGGTATACCACATACTCTCCTCCTCCATCCATATAGTGATATGAGTCATTTACATCCGTTCCTCAACAATAATACAAACAATGAAAGTAAATTCGAACTAGACGAGGATCTAATTGGTGAAAACGACTTTGAGTGTAAATTATGTAAAAAAGTGTGTCCTAATAAATCCTCATTATACGGACACTATGAACGGAGACACATTAGTGAACTATTGCGGTGTTCTTTCACTGGTTGTCAAAAACTGTTTCTGACTCAGGAAAAGTGGTTACTTCATATAAAAAACCCTCAGTCTCATAGCGCAACTGAATTAAAAACAGCAGAACCGTTTAACTTAAATCAAAACGTAACTTCTTCGAGTGTATGTTAATTGTTGACTTCAAACTCTAGTACTTTGTTTCTCAGTATTTTTCTAAAAGTTTATTAATGTCACAAAATGCGTGTGTTGTGAAGTAATTGAAGAGCTTTAATTTTAAAAGTCTACCAGCAGTATGTATTATTTTAATATTTTCTTATTATGTTTTAATGGGAAGTCCAATGGGGACAGCCCTGAATTTTGTTCCAAATCAACAGTTGTTTTTTTTGGAAAAATAGGATTCTTAGAAATTTTTCAGAAGGAAATTTTGATTTTCTTTTTTTTTATTGTTCAAACAAAACGTATAGCCTATGTTAAATTCGTGTATCTCCTTTGCAGACGGCTAAATTCAATAGAAATCTTTATAAAAACAACTAATATTCCATTAAATTACAATTTCTATGCACCAATAATTTAGCATTTTTCTAAAGAATAATCAAAATATCTAAAACTTTATATTACTTTTCAAGGTCTTAAGTATATAAGCTTTTTAGTTTTTTTTTTATTAGAACAACTATTAATTTTATATAAAGGAAAAGATTTTGTAAAAATAACTTCTTAAATATGCATTGAAGTAAGTTGCCATATATTTAGTCTTGCCATAATGTTTCTTTTCATTTTAAGTTGTTGAATTTATAAATATTGTTAAAGTCAGATGCTATCAAAAGATCTTCATATACGAAAGCATTAGGTTTAGTGCATTATTTGTGATGTAGGTTGTGCCGTTGTGCATACGAAATAAATTGTTCGTTATTTATTATCTCTTTTGCAACTTTTATTGTCTTTACTAATAGCCCGACCAGCAAAATTATTGAGACATAGTTATGCAAACGCTTTATTGTAAATAATAGCTGAAAATATTTAGACCTAATTTGCGGGAAATATTTGCTCATCAACTACCACCGGGTGTTTGTGAAACATCCCAATCAGGGCCGTATTCAAGATTTTGTTCGGGTGGGGGTTGTGTGTATTTTTTTTGGGGGGGGGGGGGTGGGGGGTGCAAAAATCTTTCAAACATGCATTGAAAATTCTTTTTTTACATGTTGTTATGTTTTTACGAGTCGGACAGACACTTTTTTTTGGAGGGGGGGGGGGTTCAAACCCCCTGCCCCTGGATACGGCTTTGATCTCAATAAATTTGATTACTGACTAATCAACATCTTAGTTAAGCCATCTGCTACCTCTTACTAAGATTAAACTTTAGGGAAGAATTTTTTTATCAAAAAGTAAAGGGCGATATATAAACTCTAAATCAGGAGAATTTGACTCATGGACGAAACAAAATTTAAAATAACAATCCCTAAGAATCAAGAAACGAAGGCAGATTAGAGTAAACTATAGAATCAGTACTTAACATAAACAGAAATTGTCACAAATACGTTCGGTGTTGTCATCTACTCAAACCCTCCTAAAGACTAAATCGGCTGCCGTCAATCAAAAGGCGATATCTGATATAAACTCGATTTTACAGGAGAATGAAAAAACAAAAAAAAAGTTTGAAGCCTTAGAAAACATGATAGGAGGTGCCTGTTTTGCAAAAAAATACATCAAATCTAGGTTTCAGAGCAAGACAAATTTGTTTGTTAAGGAAAAACTAGGCAATTCTTTTTCGTTCTCGAGATGAGTGCAGATATCGCCTTTTAACCTGCTTTTGCGTCAACAAAAGGCGGTATCTGCAAGAGCGCCACAGTAAAATTCCATAAGAAAAACGAGATTACCGTTTTACAAAACGACTTTAAATCAAAGCGAAACGCAGTTTCCAATGAGCGCATTTGCTTGCCAGCAACATCAGCTATGTCATGATGTAGAATAACCTTGTTTTCAGGCTGTAGTTTGGTCTTGGTCTTCGATGGTTTCTTCTGCGGGAAAAAGCGCATCTCAGAGGAATACGTCAAGATCAAGTCAAACTACGGTACAAGCGTTTCCGCAACATTGAATTCGTTTATTTTATAAAGGTAACAAATATGATATTCATTTATGTTATAAAAAAAAGGAAAAAAAGTCTACGTGTTTTTACTCGTCTTCTGGTTCACAGCCCTCGAATTCGTCAACCAAGTCTTGCACGTTGGCTGCATGAATGTTCTTCCAGAAAGACCTTTTCCGTGTGTCTGCAATGTGGGATAGAAGTTTCATCAGGATGTTTTTTTTTGTCCCTTGAAATCCCCCTTGGGACCGACAGCTTCTTAGGCAAACCTTTGCCTAGAGCTCTTTTGGCTTTCACTGTCAGAAAATCTACAGCTTTCAGTTCGTCATCAAAATCATATCGATAATATAGTTTCGAGTCTTTCGTCATGGAACTTGCCTGTACGACCTTTCCAAGTTGAATATCAACTGACTTTTTCCCAGACTTCTCATTCTTCCATTCGTAGAAATCGCTTATTTGGAGCTCTTTAACTCGGGTATTTTTTCTAGAATCCTGCATAACTTTTTCAACTCGGGAAAGTCCTAAACAACCTGCTTCGCGCGGATTTTCTTCTCTATCACGCCATGCAAGCTGTCAGCTGCCATGTGTGTGTGTCCCTTTGTCAGAAACTTGATGGAGATCTTCTCTGAACCCCATGCTTCGTTTACAATGCGCACAAACATGGAAAAGATTATCCAGTTCTTGTTCTGTGACGAGCAGTTACGGCCCAGAATGTAAATTCTTTTGTATCCCGTAACTCATCCACAAGACCAAAAAAAGCAGAGGGGACAGCATCCCCGGTTCTACCATATGTTGCTTCGTGCCATACTACACAGTATGCCACTTCTGGTGACGAGCCGGTGCGAGCACTAGGAACCGGTGGAACAAAAGTTTCATTGAGACACACTAGCCTGCTTGTGAAATGCAATTCTTTAACTGCTGGCTGTATGGGAAGAATTAGGACTTTTTGCATATCAACTGTAAACACTGCCTTCTCCTCGCCGTGTGGGTGCTCAGCATCTTTTTCAAGTTCTCGCCTAGCTTTTTCTGCCTGGGTTCTATGCTCCTGTTGCTTCTCCGTTTCTTCGTCTGACACACCTTGCCTGGATTCCATTATTTTGTACAAGTCACAGATTTCACATACATCTGACCTTGGCATCTTGTTTGATATGGTTATTTCTTGCAAAACTCGAAGGTAAGAACTCTGACTACAACGCTGCTCGGGAAACTTTTCTTGAAAGTCAGCAAACATAGCTTCGAACGTAATATCTTTTGGGATATATCTCACATACGGACTGCTATACCTCCTGTAGTGGGGCTGACACGGCTTGAACGATTCTATATGCATACGTATAGCTTCGCGGTCCACATCCACCTTTCTAGCACCTCCTCTTTTTTCTGAAGGGGAAAATCCAACGCCCTCGGTCTTTAGCTTTCTCGATATTACCTCGATGACTTTCGGACTGGTGTAACCCAAAGTTGAAAGAAACGTCTTTTGGCACACTACCAACGTGAGTTCTCCAGCAGCAACAGGTAGGCGATACACGAAACTGTAGTCTCTACATTTTGTACGTTTCGAGTCTTTCACGGTGATTCTTTTTTTGCGTGTCACTAACAAAAACGACTTGATGTATGCAATTCTTTCTCCCTGGCTTAATTCTTGGAACTTGTCATAGATCTGTCTCTTCTGATCAATTGCAAGTTCTTTGCACTTTTTCTTACACTTTTCGGGGTTGCACCCATTCTCTATGAATGGATGTTTTTGCTTTTTCTTTTCAATCTGCTTTCTCCTTTTTTCTAAGACTTTTGTCTTCTTTTTTGTCACAAAAGCAGGTTCTTCAACATCTAGTATTTCTTGTCGTTCAACACTGGTGATAGAGACTTCACTCACAGGTAATAATGAGATAAGCTTGCCTTGTACATCAGTACTTTGTCTTGCTGCTCTTCGAACACTAGCACCTGTAGAATCAGACTCTTCTGATTCTCCATCCGGCTGATACTCACTTGCTGAGTTGGTCTCCAAGTCTTCGTCTGAATCAAGTAAATTTTGATGTAGGGTTTGTCTGGTATCTTCGTTACTAGCTGCATAACGGTTAGATTGAGTGGACAAGTCTAAAACTATTCCACCGTCTCTGTCACTAAACTCACTCGTATCCGCATACATATCTTCTGTAGCGGTCTCATTGTTTTCCGCACGCATTTCTATCCCCATGTCATAGATCACTCAAATGTTCTCAGTCTCAACTTTTTCCAGCCAGTATTTGATAAACTGTATGCTCTCCAATTCAGGTGGAGCATCTGTTTGGTCCACTGAAACTTTTTGTGGTGATGGATGGCTTGAGAATATTCCACTGATGGGTATTTCTTTTGGTGTCACCGTTTCTTTGGGAACAATTCTGATGATTCTTTGTTTTTGGACACAACAACAGGAGCTGCTTCCCTGTTATCCGCATGCATATCTGCTGTCGCCATTTCACTGCTGTAAGCGTGCATCTTTGTTGCCATCTCATTGTTTGTGTCTGTTTTGAGCTAATTTGAGCATTGTTTTGAGCTGTTTCCCTGAAAAAAAGACAAGGTTATCAGCAGAAAATACAAAGAATAAACAGCGTAAAGCAGAGGGGTCCCGAAAATTTTTGGACCATGGGTCGGATTTCGGAAGGGAAGGGATTGCATACCGGATTAACACCTAGTCGAGCAACCATCAGCCAGATCTCAGCACAGCCATGGAACCGCAAGAGCTTATGAAGGTACAAATTGCAAAAATGGTAGATTCGAATGACTTTCCCGACTGAAGGCTAGTTTCGTCTGGTTTCTAATGATTCAATTATTTGACCCGGACGGATACAATTTCAGATTTTATTTGAGAGCGAAGAGTTATGACAGGAGACAGATCTCCAAATATATAGATACTGCCTGAGTACTGCAGACATGCATTGATTGCTTCTAGTGTGGACAGGGGTTGGCAATGTAAAAAAAATGTAACGTAACGTTTACATGTAAAATATGATTTTTTACATCAGTGAAAAAAAACATTTTTTACATTAAATTTTTACATGTAAAGTAGATTCCTCAGTCATAAATGTTTTCGAGGCCAAAACTGGATAAAACGCTTTTGTTATTTGTTACATTTTAACACGTAAAAGAAAAAAAAAATCCATTTAAAGTGCCAACCCTGACTGTGGACATGCACAGGACATGCATCCCTGGAGTTCCCCAAAATAGTGGGTACTCTACCCCATAAACAGCTAGTGGCCCTGACTGGGAAAGATTCGGTTTTCATCAGATTTTAACAGAGTTCAGGTCCTTCTTAAATAGTCTCAAAAAGTATGGTAGCTTACACTGCTGAAGAAATAAAAAGAAACAAAACATTTGCCAAACAAGCAATAATGGGTCTGACAACAGCAAACCATCTGCAAAACGAACCCCCAGACAGCTATGACGAAAAACCTGCATCAGAATTGCAAACTAGAAACTTAAACTGACTTATCCTACTAGCTGATTCCCTTGCTGGGGTCAAATCTCTGCAAATTTCAAAAGAATTTCTTTTACAGGTACACAGTCCTAATAAGCCAATTACCCTTATCTTTCTCTCGCCATCTTAAGGGCCTCTTTCAACAAGAAATTGCCACGGCTCATGATTCTGCTCTTCAATTTTATGGAATCTTTTCTTCTACATAACCATGAATGTGATGAAAGGTTGGCCTTATTTGACAATATCTGCTCTTGCACTGGAAGTAAAAGCAAAGATCTAAAAGGCGATATCTGCATGTGTAGATATCGCGTTTTGAGTCACAAGAAATGGAAGTTTTCCAGATAACGCCAAATAAAACCACCATATATCTTGGCTCTTTTTGCAGATATCGCGTTTTTGACTCGACCAATCGATAGAGCGGAGTGTCTTTACTTGGCATACCCAAAATCTCCATTTCGCTCGTCATGTCAGATATCGCCTTTTGAATGACGGCAGCCGAAATGCCATTTGAGGTTTTACTGAATTCCAAATAGATTACTTAAATCAAAAGTGTTGTTTAGCTAATCGATTTAAAAGGAACATCTGAAAGGAGAAGATTTAAAAATAAAAATACATTGAATAAAATAAAATTCATATGAAACTTGGTAAAATAAGCTGAAGTCTCAAACACACTGATCAAAAAAAATTCTTTCTGGAATTTGGGGATTGTTTTGACCTTTTTGCATGTTCTAGTAAAAAAAAATATTGCTCATAATATATTACCTGTATTAAAAAGTGTGAACAGAACTCTTGGCGTTAGGGGGGCTTGGGTGAAATGAGGGGGGGGGGCGCTTGATTTAAAAGAAAAAAAAACATTGATGAAAACTACTGCCATTTTAGACTTGTGAATCTAAATTGATTATCGTAAATGTCCTGATATAGAAGACACATTTTTTCCAGGAAGCTGGTGCAGCATTTTAGCTTTTTTTACATTCTATAATTAAAAAAATAAAAAAAATTGAAATTATTTTTTGTTGCCAGTAAATTTCAAATGACATTATAGCTTACAGGACCATTTAAAGGGAAAGAATCCTTGTTCATTTGTCGTAATATTTGTTCATTTTAAGTTTGACGTGATGGCTTGGTGCAGTTTAAAGATTGTTTCGAGGGTATAAAGAACAAAAAAAGGAAACAAATAAAAATGTGTAGTTGCAAGCTCCACAGGACACAAGAAACGACACTGTAACACCCAAAGATTATATCTGACATTTCAACATTTCTCTGAAAACCACACTGCAATTACACCCTAATCTTCCTGCCCTTCATTACCCTGCTGATTTTACCTTTGGGAATAGAATAGCTAATAGTTTAGGCAATTATCTCATAGGTGTGAAAATGTCGGATGCGATTTTTTGGCGAAAATCGATCTGAACACTAAATTTAGCATCCTTTCAATTGATATTGATATAGTGTTTACAAAAAATAGAAAATAGGACACATTTCCATAAATCATTCGAAGGGAGGGGTTGCACAATTTCCACAACCCAGTGTACATATCAGAGCACAGTTCCGTCACGCGTGGCACAATCTCCAGAAGGCATGGCACAGTCCCCACAACGCTTAACACAGTTCTGCCACGCTTGGCAATCACCACATGTTAACGTGAGTTTTGGAAGTTTGCGCCCCCTCAATTCATACACCAGCGTGACTTGAATTAGTACGTAATTACATGATCAATTGCTTCAGTATTAACTTTTGCTACATATCTGAAATTTTTATGTTCTGTCCTTTGCTCGCTGTCTTGTAACCTAAAGGCATTCATTTTGGAAAACTATAAGAAGGCTCAGTTATGGTTTTAGGTCCTATAAACGGGGTGGGGGAACAGGGTTTGAAAAAATTACAATTGTGACAATTTTGAAGTCAATTAAGTACCTTAGGAATGTAAAATTATAAAGAATTTAACGTCATATGTCAGAAAAACTGGTGGGCAGCTGCCCCCCTCTGCCCAGGCCTAGATATGCCACTGAGGAGGGTTAAATAGTAAATAATTTAGGCTTTAATATCGGATTTAATGAACTGACAGGGAGTATGAATTAAGATTTTAGAAGAATTGTCACGGCTCTTAAAATGTCTGAACAGCTTCGAACAGAATTTTTGGTTTATTCAAAGTAAAGGAAATCGAAATACAATTTTTGGCAGATACGATAGTATGCAAGATGATAAAAACGAAAACGATTGCCCCCCCCCAAAAAAAAAAAATTCCATAGAAGAAGGAAATGAAACCTGGTTAGAGGTCCTCTCAACATGATATTATTTTATGTGTGGATGCGCGGTAAAAGCATATAGGCCTTTGGGGTTGGGCAACTTTAAATATTCCGAAAATAGGCGAGTTATATAGAAATCATAAAGTATTAGAAAAAATTCCAAAAATCTTGAGAGGGGGGCACATATAACAAGCACTTGTATCGATAATTGGTAGTCTAAGCATCTTTTCTCGCCGAAATGATTGATTTGACTAGGAGTGCTTTACACTTATATTTGTATTAGGCCGACGCTTATGGATAAAATTTTTCTGTTATTTTTATATCTTCCCTTCCGACTTATTAGTTTTTGAGCATTTTTTTTTCCTTTCTTCTATGCAAGGAAACTGGCAGTTTAGATGCCTCTCTACGTAGGCTGAAAAAAAGGATTTGAGACAAGAAACAGGGGGACTACTTATAAGAAATCTCGTGACTCAAAAGCTTTTTGGTATTTTTAATGGCTTAAAATTTCACACAGACTAATCTACCAGATTGTACCAAGATTGTAAAGACCCATAATTATTGTTATCAACAAAAATTTCAGTGTTTCTAAGGCAAATTCACACTTGTTTACAGGTTTATAGGCAAGGAAAATAAAGTTTTTACTATAAGGAAATAATTTCTCTTGTTTTTTCTGTATCAATCCTATAATTGTCACCACCCTCCCCCTCCTTATATTACCAGATTAGACGTTGATCCATGACGGTTTAATCAATGTTTCCACTTGAAATATTATGGCTATCAAAATGAATTTAGAGGCTTCTAATTTCAGTTTTAGGCTCGTTTAAGCTTAAGATGTATTCTTTTTTTTTTTTTTTTTTTTTTTTTAGTCGGACTAGATAAGATTTAATCATACCTTGAAGGAAACGACAATTTGTTTGAAAAAAACATCCCTTTTTAATATTACAACTTTAAATGATAGCTCTTGTTTCTGATGTTTAACTTTGTCAATTCATGATCTTTCACGGTCTGTAATTTCTATTTTTTTTTTCTTTTGAATTCAAGTTTCATAGTTAGTTACTCGGTCTGTTTCGAATAGAAAAATAAGTATTTCAAAAATAAGCATTAATTACTTAGTAACATGCCACTAGTCCCAACAATTAGAAAATAACAGCCGTTGGTGCCATTTCACGGTTTTTCTTCAGAGGGGGGAGGTATGTGAGGTATTCTGGAATCCTATGGAAGTGTCATTTTGTTTTATCGATTTCTTCCAATGAAGGAACCTCAAATACGAGTATTTTTAACGAAAATACCAAAGTAGGGTATTTTTGGAAATATAGGGGGGGGGGGCAAAATGTCTAGAAAGGGGAGAGGGGGGCAAATACAACTCGTGTCCCCGAATGGGTGTCACTGTTAGCACCTGCTGTGATAGATTATTGAATGGTTAGTTTGTTGAACAGACAAGAATCCCCTCCAGCGACAGAGAATGAATGATTTCTTGAATGATTATCTTTGTCAAAGATGGCACCCGTCTTCAAAAATGTTACTGAGGTAGGATCATTTTTAAACAAGCCTGATGGGTGGATATTATTCACTTTTTTAGCATTTATATTACTTCTTTCAGTGGCATCAATTCATATAAATTTTGGGGTAGGAAAATTGTATTATTTTTTTTTAATGTAGGGTGGGGGGCAATCGTTTTTTCAATTGTTCATTGAAAATACAAAATAGGCCTTTTTCAACGAAAATACTCCCAAAAGTGGTAGTTTCAAGGTCTAGGAGGGTCAAAATCAAAAGGGGCAAATCCCAACGCCCTATCCTCTTCCCTAATTGACGCCAATGGCTTCTATGTTGTTTTTCCTTTTGGTGATAATTTTCTGAACACTGAGTGATTTTAGTCTTTAGTTCATGTTTTGGCAGATGATTTAGATTAAAAAAAACTTAAATTCAAACATAGCAAGGGACTCAAAATATTGCTCAACTGAACAACTCGTGTCTGAAAATCTATAAATGTTGGGGAGTTTTAACACCTCCCTCTCCTTCTAGTTTTTACTGCAGTTAGTTTTAGTTTAAACGCTGTGGACAATAACTGGCCATTATTCGAAATATTGCTCAGCTGAACAACACATGTCTGAAATCTGTAAATGTCGGACTCTGTAACTCCGAATCGGACTCTGAAATCTGTAACTTTAACACCTCCCTCTAGTCTTTACAGTAGTAAGAGTTAGTATAAATGCTAGGGACGCTTACTATGGCAATTATTCGAAATATTGCTCAACTGAACAACTCATGTCTGAAAATATATTGGTGCCAGAGAACTTTAACACCTCACTCTAGTCTTTACTGTGGTAAGTTTTAGTTTAAATGCTAGGGACCCTTACTGGTAATTATTTGGGAGATGGACTCAAATCCAAAAAGTGTGTGATGAGACTATCAATCTAGTACTCACACTGTCCATAAGCAAACTTTACAAAATTCTAGAAACTACTCTAAAAATTATAAAAACTTACTTTTATCATTCCTAAATGCAGACTGTTCCACTTTTGACCCCGCCCCTTAGTACACAAACATATAGCCCAAATTATACATATTTATTGAATTTTCGGTAACACGACTATTTTCTTATGTTAAATTAATGGCAAAGGTTAAAGCAGTGGGCGAGAAGAAAAAACTAGCGCTGTTGAAAATTCGATGCGTACATAATTGGGCTATATATTTGTCCATTAGGGGGACATACAAAAATGATATATGTATTTTAGAGTTTTTTAACGTAGTTTCCATAATCTTATAGTTTTCCTTGATTGAAAGTGGGAGTGTTAAACTAAAACTGAGAAGAATTGTAAAAATGCCATGATTTCCATTTTTATGCTTTTACCAAGGCTGTAATCAGGGGAGGGGTTAAGGGGATTGAACCCCCCCCTCCTCCAAAAAAGTTTGTCCGACTCGTAAAAACATAATAAAAAGGCATAAAAAACACAACTTTGATGCTTTTTAAAAAGTTTTTGTACCCTCCCCCCTTCCAAAAAAAATCCTCAAAACAAAAATCCTGCATGCAGTCCCGGCTGTTATATATAGATTCAATCAAAAATATTCGACCAAAAAACTAAAATGAAAATTAACTAATTCAGCGGCATCAACTCATGGAAGTCAGGGGGAGGACAAAAACACATTTTTCATAATCTATGGGGGGCAATTTTGTTGATTTTCCATTTTTTAAATGAAAATTTCAAAATAATGAGACTATCAAAAACATACCTTGCGCTGAGAGGTAATGATAAGAGCAGAGCAAATGGCCCAGCATTAGCATTATCTAGCAGTATTAGCCCGATACAACAGAAACTTGTAGCTACCCAAGCTGTACTGGATAAAACCAAAAATGACCTGATGGACAGTATAACTCAAAAAGTTTCGGAAAAACTGGCTAGCTCAGACTCTCTTAAGGAATCGACTGAGCTTATTGCTACTCAAATTTATGATGCTCTCATGATTGAATTTAACCCCAAGTTTCAGCGAATTGAAAAGTCACTAAAGAGACTGAGTAATGAACTTGAAAATTTAGAGGACAGACTGAACAGGCTTGAGAATAAGTTGGATAGTTATGAACAAGAATCACTACTAGACAGCCTGGTTTTTCACGGTGTTAGGCAGAAAACTGGTGTTGACACTCGTTCTGCTGTGTTGCTAACTATTAATCAGAAGATGTCTTTGCCTGAAATTAGTACAAATGAGGTCGTGAACATGTATAGACTTAGACTGAATAATGCTGCTACAGCTGATTCAACTCAGGCGGTTCCATCTGCTCCAAGGGTCGCTCCGATAATAGTGAAGTTTTCGAGCAAAAGCGTTGCTTGTAAAGTGTTCAAGGCCAAATCCAAGTTTGCCTCTAGTGGTATTTTTGTTGTTGAGTCTCTGACCAAGCAGAGACGAGATATTCTGAATGCGGCGAAAGACAGATTCGGTCAGCGGAATGCTTGGTCTGATCGGGGTCAAATATTGGCAAAGCCTAGTGACGGGACTCCAATAAAAAAGATAAGGTCTCTCGCTGACTATATCTAGTTGTTGTTTTTTTTTCTGTCTGTTTGTTTTTGTTTTTTGTTTTTTTACTTTCTCATGGATTGTTTGTTTATTGTCCCTTTTCTTTTTTTTCTCTTTACCAATTCACTAGTTTTTGGTTCATTTTTTCCTTCTCTGTTTCTTTTTAATCTTTTTTGTATTATTTTTCTCAAAAATATTGTTTGTTTCTATTTATTTTTGGGTGCACTTTTCGGTATTTTTTCTCTTTTTATTACTTTGGTTGTGTCATTTTTCGATGTTAATATTTTTCTTCTGCATAGATGCCATAGCTCTGCTGTGATGTCGTTAACCTTTGGTCTGGTGAGTTTGGTCGCGGAGCGGATCTACCATCCACCGTAAGTAAAATGAATAATTCTTTTGGTGACCAGGGTGATGTCAACTCTTTGGGGGAACGTTTTGTTGAGGTACAAAATAATCCTTTAGATATAGAAAGTATAATTAATAATTCAGTTGGAAGTAGAAATAGGAATTATAATGATCCTAAATCGGTTATTGAAAGTAATTATGTTTCGCAATTAAGTGGTTCTGCCTCTTCTAAACGAGATGGTATTTTCTCTGTGCTTCACCTAAACATTCAGGGATTTTGCTCCTCTTTTGATGAGCTGAAACGGATCGTCAGTGGTGGAACTCCGGATGTTATTGGATTATGTGAAACTTTCCTGGATTCAAAAAAGGATATGCTTTTAGATATCCAAAGATTTAGGATGGAGAGGATGAACCGGAAACAGATGGCGAAAGTTGGCCTTGCCCTGTATATTGCCGATCATCTTGTATATAATTTCCGAAGTGATTTGAGTAGAAATGAGGAAGGAATCTTTGAATCTCTTTTTATTGAGATTAAGTCAGGTTGTAAGGATTTAGTTGTCGGTTTGGTTTACAGATCCCCTAGTGGATCTATTCCTTCGTTTATGAAAATTCTGGAAGAGGTTTTGGACTTAGTCCAAAAGCATCCTTGCGAACTTATCCTTATGGGGGATTTCAACCTTAACCTGCTGGATCAAAATTCTGCTTCGGCTGCAGATTTTTTGTCAATGATGCTTTCTGCGGGAACTCTACCTTCAGTTTGTATACCAACCCGAGTTACTGAGATGCATGCATCACTTATTGATAATATTTTTTCGTCATTAGATGTATTAGATAATTCGGTGATGGTTAGTGATATTTCTGATCATTTTCCTGCTATTTCACGATATAGGACTGCTGATCGATCGCAGCGTAAAGCTTCGCCATCTAATCTCCCATTTTTCCGTTTTGGTGTCAGTGAGATCAGTCTACTTAAATCTCGTTTGACTGATCAGCCATGGGATAGTTTGGATTCTGAATCGAATTTTAACCGCTCTTTTGATTTCTTTTATGATTCAGTAAAAGAAGGTATCCTAGAAGTTTGCCACCAGAATCCAGCGCCTCATACCTCGAAAAGGATAGTACTGCTGAATCCGTGGATGACTCCAGGTCTCCATAAAAGCTGGAAAAGGAAAAATTATCTGTGGAAGCTATACAAGGCTTCGTCATCTGCTTCTCATCATCAGCGGTTCAAGGCCTATAGGAGTATATTTAATTCTCTGTGTCGGAAGGCCAAGTCTCAGTATTATCACAGGAAATTTTCTGAGTGTGGAAAGGATGTTGGGAAGACATGGAAAATTATTAATTCTGTACTTAAACCTACTCCCCCTCCGCCTTCAGTTCCAACGACGCTGATAGTTGATGGTAAAATTGTCCAAGGAGAAGAAAATGTTCAGCTAGAGCTTACGTCTTATTTTGCTAATATAGGAAAGACGACTGCTTCCTCTGTGAGCTCTACAACTCCTCGTTACGATTTCAGAGCCTATCTTGGATCCCCATGTTTAAATTCAATGGTCTTGAACCCTGTTTCTGAGTTTGAGGTAGCTCGGATCGTAAATGCACTTAAAGGTTCATCGTCTTCAGGGCCAGACAGAATTCCTACAAGGGTTGTCCGTGCCGTTCTTCCTGCTATTCTGTCACCATTGACTAAGCTTGTCAATCTGTCTTTCGAGAAAGGAATTTTCTCTGAATCACTCAAGCGAGCTAAGGTTATAGTGCTGTATAAAGGTGGGTCCCGGAGTGATCCTGCTAATTATAGGCCAATTTCTCTTCTATCTGTTTTCAGTAAAATTTTTGAGAAGGCTATGCTATCCAGGCTTCTTAGTTTTCTGGATGTCAAAAATTTGTTCCATGATTTCCAGTTCGGATTCCGAGCGAATCACTCTACAAAGCATGCTTGCGCATCTCTCTTGAATTTCATTCATTCGGCAATAGATTTTGGTCTTATCCCGGCAGCTTTATTTTTGGATGTTCGTAATGCTTTTGATTCTTTGACTCATCAGATTCTTCTTTGGAAATTATCGCATATTGGTATAAGATCAAATGTTTTCTCTTGGTTTGAATCATATCTTTCTGGTAGACTTATTTCAATTGATCCGCTTTTCCAGAGCCCTTCTGAAGTAGAATATGGCGTCCCCCAGGGATCTGTTCTTGGCCCCCTTTTATTTCTGAAGTACGTCAATGATCTGATTTCAGCCGTCAAGAATACCAGTCCTCTGGTATGCTGCAATCTGTGTCATCCGGATGTTCCTTCGTGTCCCAATGCTACTTCTAATGAAGATTGCCTCGTTGCTTTTGCTGACGACAGCACTTTTGGGACTCTAGGGAAGACCGAATGTGATATCAGGTCTAATCTGGTTGCAATATTTGAGAGAGTAGTTTCATGGTTTGAGGCGAATTACTTGGCCTTGAATGTTGCCAAGTCACATTTTCTTATTTTTTCTCGAATTGGTGTAGCTTTCCCTCAACTGACACAGCTTCAGGTGTCACAAGGCTCCTTGTGTAGACCAAAGAATCGGTTGGTCCGGTTTCTTGGTATCCTGCTTGATGAGAACCTTTCGTTTAGACACCATATAGCCATGATTAGGGTTAAGGTCTCACGGAGTTTGGGTGTCATTCGAAAACTCAAACACACCTTTCCTGGATCTATTCTGAAGCTTCTTTTTTTCTGCCTTGTCCAGTCATGTGTCTCTTATTGCCCCATAGTATGGATGTCTACTTTTCCTTCTACACTGCGGTCGCTTTCTGTCATGTATAATAAAACACGGCGTCTGGTTATGGACACCAACCGTTCTTCACCAAGACCGCTTCTAAATCTACAGTCTATCTACATTCTTTCTTGTGCTTCTTTTGTTTTTCATCAGCTTCATGGCAATCTTCCAAAATCTCTTCAAAAAACTCCTCAGTTTATTTCTGATTCAGCTCCATGTAACCTTCGTTCGTCACATAATATCTGCATTCCTCCTACTCCCACTGTGCGGTCAGATTTCAATCCCCTCATCGCTTGTCATCAGGTTTGGAACTCCCTGCCTTCTTCAGTAGAGAAATGCCACTCATTTGGCACTTTCAAGAGGATTCTTAAGGACCATTTAGTTAAGAATCAAACAGAATAGGTTTTTTTTTTTTTTTTTTTTTTTTTTTTTTTTTTTTTTTTTTTTTGTGGAGTTGATTTTCCCTGAATGTTTAGTTTTGTTTTATGGTGGTCTTCTCTGCGCTATGACTCCAGGCCTCAGGTATGGTCTCTTTTTAATTTTATATGTTGTTTGGCGATTGATTTCTTTTTTTTCTTTTTATGGTTGTTTGGATATATTGTATTTTCTTTTTTTTTTCTCATTCCCCCTTGTATCCCTGGCCATGGAGCCTTTCGAGGGGGATTAGGAGTGTTGTGATTGGATTGTATGTATTGATTGGATTATTCAATGCAGGCCCATTTTAATGTTTTTCTATTGATTTAGTGTTTGATTTAAACGGTATGTATTCCCCCTCTATTACAGGCCTAGGAGCCTTTGGGGGATTAGCACAATGTATTTTCTTGTATGATTAATTGATTATGAATAAATCTTATCTTATCTTATCTTATAGTTTTTCTTTATTGAAAGTGGGAGTGTTAAACTAAAACCGAGAAGAATTGTAAAAATGCCTTGATTTCCATTTTTACGCTGTTACCAAGGCTGTAATCAGGGGAGGGGTTAAGGTGATTGAACCCCTCCCCCTCCAAAAAAATTTGTCCGACTCGTAAAAACATAATGAAAATGCATAAAAAACACGATTTTGATGCTTTTTTTAAAAGTTTTTGTACCCCCCCCCCCCTTCCAAAAAAAATCCTCAAAACAAAAATCCTGCATGCAGCCCTGGCTGTTATATATATATTCAATCCAAAAATAATTGACCAAAAGACTGAAATGAACATTAATTAATTCAGCGGCATCAACTCATGGAAGTCAGGGGAGGACAAAAACACATTTTTTATAATTTATGGGGGGCAATTTTGTTGATTTTCCATTTTTTAAATGAAAATTTCAAATAAGTCGCTTTTCAATTAAAATACGAAAAATGTCCCAGACCCCTCCCAAAATGACACCACCGAAAAAGTTCCTTTGCTGAATTGATATTACCATATCTATCTGTAATCATCAGTTATCTATAAGGGTATTAAATAAGACAATAATTTTAAAATTTTATAGTTAAAAAAATAGTTATTTAGTAAGATTATTCAACTGCTTAGGCTACGTATTAAAGGCAGGAATTAATGTCCCGCTGACCGTGAATATGACCCGTGTATATATATAAATATATTTGTACCCTAAATTTGCTTTTTATTGTAAATAAACGGAAAATCGTTTCTTACAACGATAATAGAGGAAGGTTGGAATGTTATCACTAGACACGTGTAATACTATTTTTAAGTTAATATGTGTAATTATTTTCCGCCCTAAGCTCCGTGTCCTTGTCATTACATATCTAAGCCCGTACGTTAGCCAAATTATTGACATTCATAGCTCGAAAAATATGGCAAATAGCATATGCAAAGAGTACGTACGGACACGGAACTTATTTTGGAAGGAGTTGTAGGTTTGTAGCATACCCAAAGTTGTAAAAATATCCAAAAGTAGATTTGAAAGAGGCCCAAAAACAAACAAGTTGTTTGAATATTGATATTCTTTTTGTCTGGGGGAGTAGGTGGGGATATCGGCCCAACGCTTAATGGATTCCAATTATAAAGCTAGTTGGTGAAAATATTCCTGGGTATTTTTGTCTTATAGCCACCACACTCAAGATCTTGTATCGCGAACATGAGAAAACAACCGGTTTTAATGGGGTTTATACCAAACAATATTAGTTTCGGCTCGGTGGGAAACTACATTGTAGCTATTTTTAATTATATATTTAGTTTGTTTTTTTTGGTTAGGTTACTTTAGGTTACGTATTTAATATAATAAGGCCTGGGTGGCACCCCTTGCATAATTCGTTGTTGTAGTTTTCATAGTTTGTTGATAAATTATTATATTTTCATCATATTTTGTTTTATTTCATTAGCATTAATCAAACTTCACTTCTCGACAGAACTTGAGTGTGGTGGCTGTAAGACACAAGTACCTGTTCCTGTCCCCGGCCCATCCATTTGTGGCGACAATCGTTTCATAGAAATATGAAATGTCACGACTATCTTTCTGTAGCACAATAGAAAATTAGAAAGAATAATCCATGACTCAAAATAATTAAATAACACAGACAATATCCTCTTACGAAAAAGATAATTATTTCACCTTTTACGCTGAGACATTAAATTTAATCATAGACAAACAGAGTAGCAATTACCAAAATTTCCCACATTTTCTTTCAAAGACCAAGCTTTACGAATAATTTCACTAAAACGTTTTACTCATAAAATGGTCGTAATCTTTTCGAAGAGCTATAGTCATTTAACAAAATGGGACATATTTGCATTTGCAATCAGTTCTAGAATAATTCCTCTTCCTTTCAGAATGTGGTTGAGAGGATTTTTCCTTGAACCAGGTGACATATTATCCTTCCTCCATCTGTTGACCGATTTAGGTAATTCTTCAAGCCCAAGGAGACAAAGATAAATGAGAACTAAAGTCTCGGCCTCACTTTAAATCGATTGAGTTCTGGAAAACCAAAATAAATGTAAGGGCTTCCAAGAGGACGAGTGATTGTTTCGACCACGATTAGTGAAAACATACTTCCCAACACGACACTGGCGGTTCGGGCCTCTATTGCGCCTGGGGCAAAATATTAATTAGCCCCCCCCCCGTCTCCCTAAAAATTTCCGTTTTTTTCATTTTATTAACAAAATTAATTTTAATTAAATAATTTATTAACAATTTAGCTTTTACTCAATTTTTAAAATATTATTTAAATTATATAATTATTATTAATTGTTTTAATTTGATTATTTAAAGTTTTATTTTTTAATTTATTTTATTCATTAATTAGTAATTTATTAATTATTATCATTTGTTAACTGTGCCTTCTGCTTAAGTTCAATAAAAATAACATTTCAAAAATTGCAACCTTCCCTCCCCCAAAACCGCCTCTGAAACACGACAAACGACATGGCGGCAGAGCTTCCCTTTTTTCCTGACAAAAAATTCGTTTGAAGGGAATTTAGGGCTTGAACCGCTTTCTGAGGCTGTGAGAGTAAATAGTGCAAGACAGGGGCAAATCTCCAGCACTTTTGGGGGGGGGAAGAGGGGCCTATATCCAGATAGTCAAGGGGCATGGGCTATATAATAGTTTTTTTCTCTCCAAATCATTGGGGGGCAACTGCCCCCTCCAAACGATGCCCCTGCATGCAATGAGAAGATTGATCGACTGAATATGTAGCTGAACTTAAATCTGTGAAGGAAATATTTACTGCAGTGAAGATGTGAAGCGTAACATAATCGGGACGCACCGTGTTTTGTCGCAGTTGAAAAAAGTTTGTAATGTCTTCAAAATAACATTGCGATACTGGAGCCATCGCAATGTAAGGACTCAATCACGACTTTAATTCTCGGGCCCTTTAAATAGTGAGGAAGAAGCTTTCCAGAGGAATTAGGCACTCTCTTGAATAATAGTATATCAAATAATAGGTGATGTGATTTGATCGCAAAATTTTGGACTATAATAAAACAAAGATATAGATGATAACGTCACGTTTTATGGAGAAAGGATTCTGCAAAATTTGGATTTTCGGCAATCCATCATGACCAAAAAAAGCAGAACATATTTTTTGAGTGAAGTGGGGAGATGTCATAAGAAAGGACTTAAGAAAGTAGAAGCTTCAAGGCAGGTAGTGAAGAACGAATCTTTGAAGAGATTGGGATTTAGGAGAAGATTTCACAGCTATGAGTGTTTGTACTGCGAAGAGCTGCTAGTGCTGCTAGTAGTAGAGCAGCCTTGCTGTTAGACTCTGTCTGAATTCTACATGCCCCCTCCTTCGCTCATTCTTTGAAACTCCTTTGGGTTACATTATGCTTGTTTGGCACACGAAGCAAACGGGTACTTAAGGTGAGCTTAAACCTCGCTCCTATGCACGATTTATTTTTAGTAAGATCACTTTAAAATTGCTCAAAATAAGGGTGCAACCTACGAAAAATATTCTAAATTATGGGAAAAATAAAGACCTCAAAATTTTGATAATGTTCAAAAAAGAGCGTATCCAGGATTTTTTTCGGGGGGTGAGGATTTTTTTTTTGGGGGGGGGGGGGGAGCTTGCGCAAAGAAATTCCGAAACACATTAAAAATTTGTTTAGATGCATTTTTGTTACTTTTTTACGAGTCAGACAAAATTTGTTGAATGTCAAACCCGGTACCTCCTCTCTGGATAAAGCCTTATTTCCAAGGCAACCCCCTGTCACCTCCTATATGCACCTAAATGAAACAATCATACGTTACGTTATTGATCAATTAAAAAAAAAAAAAAAATTCCACAAAATAAGTTTTTCAAAAAAAGTAAAGAACTCCATTAAACCAAAAATGAATAAAAATAGAATAAAATAATCTACCAAGCATACAACTACCACAAATCAGTATCAATATATAAATGAAACCCAAAACAAACAGAAATTAAAATAAATAACAGAGTCGAACTCAAAACAAGCAGAAATTAATATGAGTAGGGTTCTAAAGCCCCATGCTTTCTAATAGCTAGAATATAATTTGTACTTTACTGAAAAACTCAAATGAATTTACTGAAAAAAAATGTGCATTGTCAGTTTAATATGCATATGCTGATACTTATTCCTTAAAATCTCAATTAATTTTTGATTTCTTAAAGTTATAAAAATGAAAACATTTAAAAGAATCACTTACTACTTAACTACTTACTACCTAGATAATTATTATTGCTACATACTGTTAAGCCTAGGATCCTCCACGTCCTCTGAAATCCAATAGCACCAATTCGCAAAAGGTTAGGGAGGGAAATATATTTTTCATATTTAGGAGGGGGTAAAAAAGTTTTTTTTAAAATAAAAATACAAGAAGAGGAACTTTTCAATGAAAACACCCAGAAAAGGTATTTTTACAATCTAGAGAGAGAAGGGTAAAAAACTAGGGGAGAGAGGGCAGATCATGTCAAAGGTTTTGCTCGAGGGGCTCATTTTTTTTTTGGGGGGGGGGGGGTACGGAAAAACTTAAAAACGCATAAAAAATGTGTTTTTATTGATTATTATTACGTTCTTACGAATCAGACCAACATTTCAGGGGAGAGCTTCAAGCCCTCTACCCCCGTGGATACGGTCTTTGGTAGCTTATAGGTCCCGAAGCTGGGGCCACAACTGAAGTCTCGAAATTTCTACGATTTTTATTATAATTTCCTATATCTTCCATATAAGGGACACATTAAGGGAGTGCAGCCCTCCATCCCTAAGATTGCTGGATGTGACTGCAAGGAAATTACTGTTGTTGAGAAAAACTAGTTTCCATTTAAAATAAGCTCTATATAAATGTCTGTTTTTAAGAGCAAGATTTTTTTCACAGAGGGAAACAAAAAATGCAAAAAGGCTTTCCCCAGAAATGGTTTAGCGTGTCTCTCTAATACTTAATTATTCTTTTTTATTTAATTGGAAGATTCGGAAGTGAGATGCTATTAATGTCAAGTTGACCCTATATTCATATGTAATCATATATATTTTTTGCGAGACACGTCTTAAAGATTGGAAAACTGCTTATCCATGCCTTCATCTTTTCTCTTTTCAATCTTCCTTCTTTTCATTAATTCCTATTTTCTTCATTTCTATCTTTCCACTTTTCACCAATTCTTCTTTTCCTCTCTTCAATGTTTCCTTTTTTCAACAATTCCTCTTTTCCTCTTTTAAATAATTCCTATTTTCAATCTTCCCTCTTTTCAACAATTCCCCTTTTCCTCTTTTCAATCTTTCCTCTTCTCAACAATTACGCCTTGAATTTTAATTTTGATGGGTCAATTACAAATTTTATGCTTCGAAGTTAAAGATGGCTCAAGTAAAAATTATTAACTGAACGAATAATTGGCGCTTTAGTCGTACTGAATTCTCATTAATATAGTCAGGCATAAGGCATAAGAGCATGCTAAATAACGGCAAGCTTTCATCTAAATTCATATTTAGCTTTTTGAGAATACTTCTTTTACGTATAACATGGTAAAAAAGTTTTAATATAGCACTAAAAAGTTTATAACACTAAACAAAAGTATAATACACGTAAAATTTATGTTACCATTGTATCCACAGGCACCAATTAGGAGGAAGGAGTTGCAGGGGGCTATTATTCCTTAGAATTTGAAAAAGTACCCTCATTTTCCTGTTGTCGTTGGAAAAATCGAAAAAAAATACATAATTACACCACCATCACCTCTTGATTTGAATAATCACTTTCTTGTATCTGCATAAAAATTAAACGTAACCCTCCCCCCCCCTTAAATTTTGCGAATTGGTGCCTCTTGTTGCATCAATTTAATTTTTTTCAATGTAAAATTTTGCACGAATTTTCATCGAAGGATAAAAGAAATAGTAAATGGTCGTATTTACTGTAAGTATATTCTAAATTCTTGGGTAATTTTTACCTTATAAGGTAAATTTATGGTTGTTATCAGCTGAGGAAGTAAAGATTGAGTGGCCATACCCTCTAGACCCTACTACCAATTCAGTGCTGAATTTAAAATCAGTCACCTCTACAAAAATTTATATAATTACACTTTTAGCAAAGTGAATGTCTGAAACTTGAAACTTCAGCTTTCTTTGGCTCCGTTTCTTTATACCCGTTACATTACAATCAGTAAACAAAAACATAACCAAAAGCATTAACTTATGCTAGTTTATTGTTAAATTCGTTATAATTCCACTTATATTCATCATCCAAAGTTATAAATTTGACAAAAATATCGCAAAGTTCTTTTTCAGTTATCAGGAAAGAAATGCAAATAAATCAAATGATTGCATTCATAAAACAACATCTGACTAAAGAAAAATCGCCAACCAATCAAAATCACAAATTTTGGGTCTCATTTACAGTACTTAACTGATGTACAATATGTCCCATAAAATATTTTATAGTTATCCTTAATGAACAGTCCGTTTTGCAACTAATTTCAAAGGACGCGAAATTGTTTAAAAAAGGGTCGTTTCTTATATAGTCGTTTCCAAAATTTAAAGTTAACGAAGCTACTAGTCACAACAGTGATCAATTTTGATTTTTTCTTTCCCACGCAATTCTAATTACTGTTTTACCTTATTAATTAGCTGCAAGGGATCAAAAAGGAGAGAAAGGCTAGATTGGTCCTACCTTTTGATTGACCCTTTTGGAATTTTATATCTGCAAAAAAATTTGATGGGCTTTAATGACTTATTGCCTCCACTAAGCCTTGAGTTGGCAGTTCTGGTTGATGCAATTTAAAGTTATTCTTCTGTTATATTTCACCCCTTTTTCAACGAAAGGTTGTGACTTACGCACAAGTATGTGAACATTAAGTTGATACCAAGGTCTACAGAGATTACTCATTGATGACAGGAAACAGCCATGCACGTAGCGGGGGATCTTTGGATCGGTAACCCCGCAAAATCTTAATATTTTACATTTTTTAATGATTTTTAATGTTCCCACATAATTACCTGAAAGTACTTCTTACCATCACATAAACTCTTATCCAATACATTACCCAATAGTGTTTGTTTGGTTACTGTGAAATGATGGCGTCAATTGGAGGGGATCGTTTGCCTCCTAGATATTTTGCCCCCCCCCTCCCCAAAATATGCCAGAGCCAGAGGTTGTATCAAATGAAAACTAAATATAATACGAGACAATGTGTTAAAAAAATCTTTATTACATCATGGTTGTATAATAGTTAAAGCAAATTCTTTAGAAGAAGATACAAACTGATTTGCTTGCGCATATTTTAGTAGAGAAGGCAGTCGGGTTTTATTCTGCTAATACTCAAAATATGCAGAAATTAACATGGGTAGGGCTCACAACTGCCAAGCCTTCTAAAGACCAGAACATAATTTGCACTTTATTGGAAAAAAAATGCACATGAAATGTTTTCACTTTTTTAACTTCAATAAATCAACAATTACTAATACTTTAAGGAATAAACATCAGCATGTATATTAAACTGAAAACGCACATTCGTTTGTATTTTTTCAAGTAAAGGGCAAATTATGTCCTGGCCTTCAGAAGGCATGGAGGTTGTGAGCCCTACTTATGTTAATTTCTGCATATTTTGAGTCTGACTTGGTTATTTATTGTAATCTCTGTTCGTTGTGAGTTTCATTTATTTATTGGTGGTGATTTGTAATAGTTTTACGCTTGGTGAATTATTTGATTTTATTTCTGCTCATTTTTTATTTAATGGAGTTATTTACTTTTCTTTGAAAAACTTACCTGGTAAAAAAAAGTTTTTTATTAATTTATGTTTGTCTTTTATTGACATAGTCTTTTTCATGGAAACAGAAAACAATATTTTGTATCTTTTTGAATTTTTTTTTCTTTGAAAATTCATAGCTTGGCTTACTATTTGCATGTTGGGGAAAAATTCTCAATAATTTACAACAACACATACCCATTTGAAAATCTTGACACAAACAGTATTGCTTAATTTCATTTTATACCTCCTCTAGTTGACCTAAAAAATAAAACTTAATACTGTTCCCAAAAATATCTATCTATGCTCTTTGACAACCAGGACACACTTACACTCTTTTGATGTAGTTAAACTCTAAGAGCAGAAGTAGTAATAGAAGAAGCCCTGAAAGTTTCAACACTTAATGCCCTCAGTCGTCCTTGAAATATTGCTGAGACGTCTTATTGGCAACCAGCAAAAACACACAGTGCGTTTTGATTTTATCTTAAAGCAACATTCAGTTTTAAAGCATATGGACACATTTTATGACTTGGGTGTTTGACATAATCAATACCCCAAGAGATGTAGTTTCTGGACAGTTCAGCTATGCTGAACAAAGTGGCTGTCTCAAAATTTTGTTTGGAAGTGTTGGGAAAATTATGGGCTATAGGGGACTTCTGTTTGCGCTCCAATTACTTTGACTCTTAAAAAGGCCACTAGAATTTATAATTTCTAATCGAATTAGCTCATTTAAAATTTTTTAATGATATTGCTAGCTATAATGCAGCAGCGCTGCCTATGATATTGCTTATATGCCTTTTTGAATACCTGCATGCATATAGTCGTTTCGTTTAATTGAAACTCCACCCAAGCGTTTCCTAAAAGTTTCAACTTAACGCCCTTAGTTACTGTAACTGTAGAAGTAGTGTTAAAAGTATGCACATACCGTCTGCTAGCTAGTCCATAATCCGCCACAACTTACACTGAAAGGTCTAACTTAATAATTTAAGCTGTTCTTAAGATATTGCTTTGTCAGCCCTTTGACAACCTACATGATCATAGTTCGTTTTGATTTAGTTCGACTTCCGCCTAAATATTCCTTCAAAGCTTCTCCTTAATACCTTTTGCTTGTGTAGTAGCAATGGTAGTCATAGCAATTGTAGCATTAGTAGAAGTATGCACAAGGCACCTTTATTTTCTCCAACATCACCTTCAACAGACGATGAAAGTTTCAACTTAATAACATTAACCGTTCATGAAACATTGCTGATACGTCCTATGGGAACATAGTGTGTTTCGATTTAATTTAATACAGTTTTTTTTTTTTTTTTTTTTAACACAGTTTCAATATTACCCAGAGTTTACCCTTATCTTTAGACCCTTAGTACCCTTACCTTTAAGAGCGGTATTAACACGAACAGTAATAGTACTAGCAGTAAGAGC
>CM051274.1:19536680-19576680 GCA_027921565.1 Artemia sinica
ATTTTCAGGAAGAATTTTTTTTCTGGTGGGGGGGGGGGGGGGGGGGGGCTGGAGGAGGGGGTTACTCGGGAGAATCTTTCCGTGGAGGATGTTTCTTTGGGGTAAGGGACATTTCTATGAAGGGGGCGCCGGATTTCCAAGCATTATTTAAAAAACGATCAGAAATTAAATTAAAAAAAAACAAGTACTTTCAACTGAAAGTAAGAAGCAACATTAGAACTTAAAATGAACAGAAATTATTACGTATATGAGGGGGCTCTCCCCCAAGTCAATACTTCGCTCTTTACGCTACAGTTTTTTTTTTAGTGCTTTCAAAAGAGCTATCAGTAGAAAGGGGGCGCTACTCCGAGCGGGAGTCCATATATGGGCATAGAATACTGACAGGACATAATTTATTCAAGGATTATCGATCTGTTGTTGTTTGGCCACGTGTAATGACATGAGGGGTGATTTACATAATCGATGGGGGAATTATTGGTTCACGAAGGGGGAATTAAGAAACAAACATGGCTTCATTGTTGTTTGGCTAGTCTAACCTGAGAACTTGATTTACATAATCGGCGGGGAAATTATTGGTTCACGAAGGGGGAATTAAGAAACATTATGGTTTCTTTGACCTTTAGGTGAACCTAGCCTGTAAACTTGATTTACATAATCGCTAGGGGAAATTATTGATTCACGAAGGGGGAATTAAGAAACATTATGGTTTCTTTGATCTTTAGACGAACCTGACCTGAGAACTTGATTTACATAATCGCTAGGGGAAATTATTGATTCACGAAGGGGGAATTAAGAAACATTATGGCTTCTTTAATCTTAGGTCTGAGGGATAAACGTTCTTTAGGTCAGAGAGAAAAATTAATATTCTATTTTTAAATAGGGCTTCATTGATCTATAGTGTCAGGAATTATAAATGACATCACTTGTTATCTTGGAATTATGCGGGAGTCTAAAGAGATAGAAATTCTATTTTTAAATACGGCTTCACGGAGCTTTAAGTCGGAGAGATAAATTGATATTCTAACGAAACCTTAATAGTTTAGCTAGGAAAATTTATGAGATGAAGAGATTAACGTAGGAAAGGGTTTCCTAGAAATTTGAAATGTGAAAGCACAGAGATGCCAAAAAACAAAAGGAACACACAGAAATTACTTTTAGGGGATTATTTGGGCGAAACGGTTTTAGACAGCTTATGGAATTATTTCGGCGAAACAGTTAGAGACATTTTAAAAGATGATTTAAAAGATGATTTTAGAAGAGGTTTTGAGTGTGGTCGTTATAATACACAAGTTGTATTTTAACAGTGTTGTGAGGTCCCCTACCCCAACCCCAAAGGGCCCCCGATCCCCCTACCCCGATCCAAAGGGTTCCAATCCCCATACCCCAATCCAGAAGGAACCCCCCGGTCCCCAAAGGTTCCCAGGGCTCCCAAAGGGCCCCCCGGACTCCCAAAGGCCCTCACCTGGTCCCCAAAGGTCCACCGGACCCCAAAGGCCCTCGGCCCCCCTCCCTCTCCCTCCATCTCCCCCCTCCTTCCCATCCCCTCCCCCCCTACCCATCCCCTCCCCCTTCTCCCCCTCCCCTCCTCCCCTCCTCCCCCCTCCCCTCCTCCCCTTCCCCATTTTTTAATATTTTTTTGTGCATTGAGACACAGAACAACCCTCCCCCCCGGCCCCTCCCCCCCCCCAAAAAAAGGTCCCCCGACACCCCAAAGGCCTGATTTTTCAAACTTCATTTTGAATTTCTTTCATTGAAATGCAAGAGTTGGAATATTTCAGTAGTGTTTGGTTGTGGTTTACCTTGTCACAGTTACATTTTCTTGATTTTTCAAAGTTCATTTGAATTTCTTTCGTTGAAATGCAAGAGTTGGAATATTTCACTAGTGTTTGGTTGTGGTTTACCTTGTCACAGTTACATTTTCTTCATTTTTCAAAGTTCATTTTGAATTTCTTTCGTTGAAATGCAAGAGTTGGAATATTTCAGTAGTGTTTGGTTGTGGTTTACCTTGTCAAAGTTACATTTTCTTGATTTTTCAAAGTTCAATTTGAATTTCTTTCGTTGAAATGCAAGAGTTGGAATATTTCAGTAGTGTTTGGTTGTGGTTTACCTTGTCACAGTTACATTTTCTTGATTTTTCAAAGTTCATTTTGAATTTCTTTCGTTGAAATGCAAGAGTTGGAATATTTCAGTAGTGTTTGGTTGTGGTTTACCTTGTCACAGTTACATTTTCTTGATTTTTCAAAGTTCATTTTGAATTTCTTTCGTTGAAATGCAAGAGTTGGAATATTTCAGTAGTGTTTGGTTATGGTTTACCTTGTCACAGTTACATTTTCTTGGTTTTTCAAATTCATTTTGAATTTCTATCGTTGATATGCAAGAGTTGGAATATTTCAGTAGTGTTTGGTTGTCGTTTACCATGTCACAGTTACATTTTCTTGATTTTTCAAACTTCATTTTGAATTTCTTTCGTTGAAATGCAAGAGTTGGAATATTTCAGTAGTGTTTGGTTGTGGTTTACCTTGTCACAGTTACATTTTCTTGATTTTTCAAAGTTCATTTTGAATTTTTTTCGTTGAAATGCAAGAGTTGGAATATTTCAGTAGTGTTTGGTTGTGGTTTACCTTGTCACAGTTACATTTTCTTGATTTTTCAAATTCATTTTGAATTTCTATCGTTGAAATGCAAGAGTTGGAATATTTCAGTAGTGTTTGGTTATGGTTTACCATGTCACAGTTACATTTTCTTGATTTTTCAAAGTTCATTTTGAATTTCTTTCGTTGAAATGCAAGAGTTGGAATATTCCAGTAGTGTTTGGTTGTGGTTTACCTTGTCACAGTTACATTTTCCTGATTTTTCAAAGTTTATTTTGAATTTCTTTCACTGAAATGCAAGAGTTGGAATATTTCAGTAGTGTTTGGATGTGGTTTACCTTGTCACAGTTACATTTTCCTGATTTTTCAAAGTTCATTTTGAATTTCTTTCATTGAAATGCAAGAGCTGGAATATTTCAGTAGTGTTTGGTTGTGGTTTACCTTGTCACAGTTACATTTTCTTGATTTTTCAAAGTTCATTTTGAATTTCTTTCGTTGAAATGCAAGAGTTGGAATATTTCAGTAGTGTATGGTTATGGTATACCTTGTCACAGTTACATTTTCTTGATTTTTCAATGTTCATTTTGAATTTCTTTCGTTGAAATGCAAGAGTTGGAATATTTCAGTAGTGTTTGGTTGTGGTTTACCTTGTCACAATTACATTTTCTTGATTTTTCAAAGTTCATTTTGAATTTCTTTCGTTGAAATGCAAGAGTTGGAATATTTCAGTAGTGTTTGGTTGTGGTTTACCTTGTCACAGTTACATTTTCTTAAACCATGTCACAGTTACATTTTCTTGATTTTTCAAAGTTCATTTTGAATTTCTTTCGTTGAAATGCAAGAGTTGGAATATTTCAGTAGTGTTTGGTTGTGGTTTACCTTGTCACAGTTACATTTTCCTGATTTTTCAAAGTTTATTTTGAATTTCTTTCATTGAAATGCAAGAGTTGGAATATTTCAGTAGTGTTTGGTTGTGGTTTACCTTGTCACAGTTACATTTTCTTGATTTTTCAAAGTTCATTTTGAATTTCTTTCATTGAAATGCAAGAGTTGGAATATTTCAGTAGTGTTTGGTTATGGTATACCTTGTCACAGTTACATTTTCTTGATTTTTCAATGTTCATTTTGAATTTCTTTCGTTGAAATGCAAGAGTTTGAATATTTCAGTAGTGTTTGGTTGTGGTTTACCTTGTCACAGTTACATTTTCTTGATTTTTCAAAGCTCATTTTGAATTTCTTTCCTTGAAAAGCAAGAGTTGGAATATTTCAGTAGTGTTTGCTTATGGTTTACCTTGTCACAGTTACATTTTCTTGATTTTTCAAAGTTCATTTGAATTTCTTTCGTTGAAATGCATGAGTTGGAATATGTCAGTAGTGTTTGGTTGTGGTTTACCTTGTCACAGTTACATTTTCTTGATTTTTCAAAGTTCATTTTGAATTTATTTCGTTGAAATGCAAGAGTTGGAATATTTCAGTAGTGTTTGGTTGTGGTTTACCTTGTCACAGTTACATTTTCTTGATTTTTCAAAGTTCATTCTGAATTTCTTTCGTTGAAATGCAAGAGTTGGAATATTTCAGTAGTGTTTGGTTGTGGTTTACCTTGTCACAGTTACATTTTCTTGATTTTTCAAAGTTCATTTTGAATTTCTTTCGTTGAAATGCAAGAGTTGGAATATTTCAGTAGTGTATGGTTATGGTATACCTTGTCACAGTTACATTTTCTTGATTTTTCAATGTTCATTTTGAATTTCTTTCGTTGAAATGCAAGAGTTTGAATATTTCAGTAGTGTTTGGTTGTGGTTTACCTTTTCACAGTTACATTTTCTTGATTTTTCAAAGTTCATTTGAATTTCTTTCGTTGAAATGCAAGAGTTGGATTATTTCAGTAGTGTTTGGTTGTGGTTTAACTTGTCACTGTTACATTTTCTTGATTTTTTAAAGTTCATTTTGAATTTCATTCGTTGAAATGCAAGAGTTGGAATATTTCAGTAGTGTTTGGTTGTGGTTTACCTTGTCACAGTTACATTTTCATGATTTTTCAAAGTTCATTTTGAATTTCTTTCGTTGAAATGCAAGAGTTGGAATATTTCAGCAGTGTTTGGTTGTGGTTTACCTTGTCACAGTTACATTTTCTTGATTTTTCAAAGTTCATTTTGAATTTCTTTCATTGAAATGCAAGAGTTGGAATATTTCAGTAGTGTTTGGTCGTGGTTTACCTTGTCACAGTTACATTTTCTTGATTTTTCAAAGTTCATTTTGAATTTCTTTCGTTGAAATGCAAGAGTTGGAATATTTCAGTAGCGTTTGGTTGTGGTTTAACTTGTCACAGTTACATTTTCTTGATTTTTCAAAGTTCATTTTGAATTTCTTTCGTTGAAATGCAAGAGTTGGAATATTTCAGTAGTGTTTGGTTGTGGTTTACCTTGTCAAAGTTACATTTTCTTGATTTTTCAAAGTTCATTTTGAATTTCTTTCGTTGAAATGCAAGAGTTGGAATATTTTAGTAGTGTTTGGTTGTGGTTTACCTTGTCACAGTTACATTTTCTTGATTTTTCAAAGTTCATTTTGAATTTCTTTCGTTGAAAAGCAAGAGTTGAAATATTTCAGTAGTGTTTGCTTGTGGTTTACCTTGTCACAGTTACATTTTCTTGATTTTTCAAAGTTCATTTGAATTTCTTTCGTTGAAATGCAAGAGTTGGAATATTTCAGTAGTGTCTGGTTATGGTTTACCTTGTCACAGTTACATTCTCTTGATTTTTCAAAGTTCATTTTGAATTTCTTTCGATGAAATGCAAGAGTTGGAATATTTCAGAAGTGTTTGGTTGTAGTTTACCTTGTCACAGTTACATTTTCTTGATTTTTCAAAGTTCATTTTGAATTTCTTTCGTTGAAATGCAAGAGTTGGAATATTTCAGTAGTGTTTGGTCGTGGTTTACCTTGTCACAGTTACATTTTCGTGATTTTTCAAAGTTCATTTTGAATTTCTTTCGTTGAAATGCAAGAGTTGGACTATTTCAGTAGTGTTTGGTTGTGGTTTACCTTGTCACAGTTACATTTTCTTGATTTTTCAAAGCTCATTTTGAATTTCTTTCGTTGAAAAGCAAGAGTTGGAATATTTCAGTAGTGTTTGCTTATGGTTTACCTTGTCACATTCCATTTTCTTGATTTTTCAAAGTTCATTTTGAATTTCTTTCGTTGAAATTCAAGAGTTGGAATATTTCAGTAGTGTTTGGTTATGGTTTACCTTGTCACAGTTACATTTTCTTGATTTTTCAAATACATTTTGAATTTCTATCGTTGAAATGCAAGAGTTGGAATATTTCAGTAGTGTTTGGTTGTCGTTTACCATGTCACAGTTACATTTTCTTGATTTTTCAAACTTCATTTTGAATTTTTTTCGTTGAAATGCAAGAGTTGGAATATTTCAGTAGTGTTTGGTTGTGGTTTACCTTGTCACAGTTACATTTTCTTGATTTTTCAAAGTTCATTTTGAATTTCTTTCGTTGAAATGCAAGAGTTGGAATATTTCAGTAGTGTTTGCTTATGGTTTACCTTGTCACATGTACACACATGTATACACATGTACACACATGTGCTAATCATGAGTGCTCACGATAAGTTAACCTAACCTTTTCCGGTGAGTATGGTTAGGTTAGACTAGATTAAGTTAGGTTAGATTAGGTTAGATTAGTTTAGCCTACGTACGCTTCACTTAGGTTAGCTTAGGTTAGGTGAGAGACATGCGAAAAGTTAGGTGTATGATTAGGTTAGGTTAGGTTAGATTAAGTTAGGTTAGGTTAAGTTAGGTTAGGCCTACGTACGCGCGTGTACGTAGGCTAACCTAGCCTAACCTAACTTAACCTAACCTAACTTAATCTAACCTAATCATACACCTAACTTTTCGCATGTCTCTCACCTAACCTAAGCTAACCTAAATGAAGCGTACGTAGGCTAACCTAACCATACTCACCGGAAAAGGTTAGGTTAACTTATCATGAGCACTCATGATAAGCACATGTGTGTACATGTGTATACATGTGTGTACATGTGACAAGGTAAACCACAACCAAACACTAGTGAAATATTCCATTTCTTGCATTTCAACGAAAGAAATTCAAAATGAACTTTGAAAAATCAAGAAAATGTAACTGTGACAAGGTAAACCACAACCAAACACTACTGAAATATTCCAACTCTTGCATTTCAACGAAAGAAATTCAAAATGAACTTTGAAAAATCAAGAAAATGTAACTGTGACAAGGTAAACCACAACCAAACACATCTGAAATATTCCAACTCTTGCATTTCATCGAAAGAAATTCAAAATGAACTTTGAAAAATCAAGAGAATGTAACTGTGACAAGGTAAACCATAACCAGACACTACTGAAATATTCCAACTCTTGCATTTCAACGAAAGAAATTCAAATGAACTTTGAAAAATCAAGAAAATGTAACTGTGACAAGGTAAACCACAAGCAAACACTACTGAAATATTTCAACTCTTGCTTTTCAACGAAAGAAATTCAAAATGAACTTTGAAAAATCAAGAAAATGTAACTGTGACAAGGTAAACCACAACCAAACACTACTGAAATATTCCAACTCTTGCATTTCAACGAAAGAAATTAAAATGAACTTTGAAAAATCAAGAAAATGTAACTTTGACAAGGTAAACCACAACCAAACACTACTGAAATATTCCAACTCTTGCATTTCAACGAAAGAAATTCAAAATGAACTTTGAAAAATCAAGAAAATGTAACTGTGACAAGTTAAACCACAACCAAACGCTACTGAAATATTCCAACTCTTGCATTTCAACGAAAGAAATTCAAAATGAACTTTGAAAAATCAAGAAAATGTAACTGTGACAAGGTAAACCACGACCAAACACTACTGAAATATTCCAACTCTTGCATTTCAATGAAAGAAATTCAAAATGAACTTTGAAAAATCATGAAAATGTAACTGTGACAAGGTAAACCACAACCAAACACTGCTGAAATATTCCAACTCTTGCATTTCAACGAAAGAAATTCAAAATGAACTTTGAAAAATCATGAAAATGTAACTGTGACAAGGTAAACCACAACCAAACACTACTGAAATATTCCAACTCTTGCATTTCAACGAATGAAATTCAAAATGAACTTTGAAAAATCAAGAAAATGTAACTGTGACAAGGTAAACCACAACCAAACACTACTGAAATAATCCAACTCTTGCATTTCAACGAAAGAAATTCAAATGAACTTTGAAAAATCAAGAAAATGTAACTGTGAAAAGGTAAACCACAACCAAACACTACTGAAATATTCCAACTCTTGCATTTCAACGAAAGAAATTCAAAATGAACATTGACAAATCAAAAAAATGTAACTGTGACAAGGTATACCATAACCATACACTACTGAAATATTCCAACTCTTGCATTTCAACGAAAGAAATTCAAAATGAACTTTGAAAAATCAAGAAAATGTAACTGTGACAAGGTAAACCACAACCAAACACTACTGAAATATTCCAACTCTTGCATTTCAATGAAAGAAATTCAGAATGAACTTTGAAAAATCAAGAAAATGTAACTGTGACAAGGTAAACCACAACCAAACACTACTGAAACATTCCAACTCTTGCATTTCAACGAAATAAATTCAAAATGAACTTTGAAAAATCAAGAAAATGTAACTGTGACAAGGTAAACCACAACCAAACACTACTGAAATATTCCAACTCATGCATTTCAACGAAAGAAATTCAAATGAACTTTGAAAAATCAAGAAAATGTAACTGTGACAAGGTAAACCATAAGCAAACACTACTGAAATATTCCAACTCTTGCTTTTCAACGAAAGAAATTCAAAATGAGCTTTGAAAAATCAAGAAAATGTAACTGTGACAAGGTAAACCACAACCAAACACTACTGAAATAGTCCAACCCTTGCATTTCAACGAAAGAAATTCAAAATGAACTTTGAAAAATCACGAAAATGTAACTGTGACAAGGTAAACCACGACCAAACACTACTGAAATATTCCAACTCTTGCATTTCAACGAAAGAAATTCAAAATGAACTTTGAAAAATCAAGAAAATGTAACTGTGACAAGGTAAACCACAACCAAACACTTCTGAAATATTCCAACTCTTGCATTTCAACGAAAGAAATTCAAAATGAACTTTGAAAAATCAAGAAAATGTAACTGTGACAAGGTAAACCATAACCAGACACTACTGAAATATTCCAACTCTTGCATTTCAACGAAAGAAATTCAAATGAACTTTGAAAAATCAAGAAAATGTAACTGTGACAAGGTAAACCACAAGCAAACACTACTGAAATATTCCAACTCTTGCTTTTCAACGAAAGAAATTCAAAATGAACTTTGAAAAATCAAGAAAATGTAACTGTGACAAGGTAAACCACAACCAAACACTACTGAAATATTCCAACTCTTGCATTTCAACGAAAGAAATTCAAAATGAACTTCGAAAAATCAAGAAAATGTAACTTTGACAAGGTAAACCACAACCAAATACTACTGAAATATTCCAACTCTTGCATTTCAACGAAAGAAATTCAAAATGAACTTTGAAAAATCAAGAAAATGTAACTGTGACAAGTTAAACCACAACCAAACGCTACTGAAATATTCCAACTCTTGCATTTCAACGAAAGAAATTCAAAATGAACTTTGAAAAATCAAGAAAATGTAACTGTGACAAGGTAAACCACGACCAAACACTACTGAAATATTCCAACTCTTGCATTTCAACGAAAGAAATTCAAAATGAACTTTGAAAAATCAAGAAAATGTAACTGTGACAAGGTAAACCACAACCAAACACTGCTGAAATATTCCAACTCTTGCATTTCAACGAAAGAAATTCAAAATGAACTTTGAAAAATCATGAAAATGTAACTGTGACAAGGTAAGCCACAATCAAACACTACTGAAATATTCCAACTCTTGCATTTCAACGAATGAAATTCAAAATGAACTTTGAAAAATCAAGAAAATGTAACTGTGACAAGGTAAACCACAACCAAACACTACTGAAATATTCCAACTCTTACATTTCAACGAAAAAATTCAAAATGAACTTTGAAAAATCAAGAAAATGTAACTGTGACAAGGTAAACCACAACCAAACACTACTGAAATATTCCAACTCTTGCATTTCAACGAAAGAAATTCAAAATGAACATTGAAAAATCAAGAAAATGTAACTGTGACAAGGTAAACCACGACCAAACACTACTGAAATATTCCAACTCTTGCATTTCAATGAAAGAAATTCAAAATGAACTTTGAAAAATCATGAAAATGTAACTGTGACAAGGTAAACCACAACCAAACACTGCTGAAATATTCCAACTCTTGCATTTCAACGAAAGAAATTCAAAATGAACTTTGAAAAATCATGAAAATGTAACTGTGACAAGGTAAACCACAACCAAACACTACTGAAATATTCCAACTCTTGCATTTCAACGAATGAAATTCAAAATGAACTTTGAAAAATCAAGAAAATGTAACTGTGACAAGGTAAACCACAACCAAACACTACTGAAATAATCCAACTCTTGCATTTCAACGAAAGAAATTCAAATGAACTTTGAAAAATCAAGAAAATGTAACTGTGAAAAGGTAAACCACAACCAAACACTACTGAAATATTCCAACTCTTGCATTTCAACGAAAGAAATTCAAAATGAACATTGACAAATCAAAAAAATGTAACTGTGACAAGGTATACCATAACCATACACTACTGAAATATTCCAACTCTTGCATTTCAACGAAAGAAATTCAAAATGAACTTTGAAAAATCAAGAAAATGTAACTGTGACAAGGTAAACCACAACCAAACACTACTGAAATATTCCAACTCTTGCATTTCAATGAAAGAAATTCAGAATGAACTTTGAAAAATCAAGAAAATGTAACTGTGACAAGGTAAACCACAACCAAACACTACTGAAACATTCCAACTCTTGCATTTCAACGAAATAAATTCAAAATGAACTTTGAAAAATCAAGAAAATGTAACTGTGACAAGGTAAACCACAACCAAACACTACTGAAATATTCCAACTCATGCATTTCAACGAAAGAAATTCAAATGAACTTTGAAAAATCAAGAAAATGTAACTGTGACAAGGTAAACCATAAGCAAACACTACTGAAATATTCCAACTCTTGCTTTTCAACGAAAGAAATTCAAAATGAGCTTTGAAAAATCAAGAAAATGTAACTGTGACAAGGTAAACCACAACCAAACACTACTGAAATAGTCCAACCCTTGCATTTCAACGAAAGAAATTCAAAATGAACTTTGAAAAATCACGAAAATGTAACTGTGACAAGGTAAACCACGACCAAACACTACTGAAATATTCCAACTCTTGCATTTCAACGAAAGAAATTCAAAATGAACTTTGAAAAATCAAGAAAATGTAACTGTGACAAGGTAAACCACAACCAAACACTTCTGAAATATTCCAACTCTTGCATTTCAACGAAAGAAATTCAAAATGAACTTTGAAAAATCAAGAAAATGTAACTGTGACAAGGTAAACCATAACCAGACACTACTGAAATATTCCAACTCTTGCATTTCAACGAAAGAAATTCAAATGAACTTTGAAAAATCAAGAAAATGTAACTGTGACAAGGTAAACCACAAGCAAACACTACTGAAATATTCCAACTCTTGCTTTTCAACGAAAGAAATTCAAAATGAACTTTGAAAAATCAAGAAAATGTAACTGTGACAAGGTAAACCACAACCAAACACTACTGAAATATTCCAACTCTTGCATTTCAACGAAAGAAATTCAAAATGAACTTCGAAAAATCAAGAAAATGTAACTTTGACAAGGTAAACCACAACCAAACACTACTGAAATATTCCAACTCTTGCATTTCAACGAAAGAAATTCAAAATGAACTTTGAAAAATCAAGAAAATGTAACTGTGACAAGTTAAACCACAACCAAACGCTACTGAAATATTCCAACTCTTGCATTTCAACGAAAGAAATTCAAAATGAACTTTGAAAAATCAAGAAAATGTAACTGTGACAAGGTAAACCACGACCAAACACTACTGAAATATTCCAACTCTTGCATTTCAACGAAAGAAATTCAAAATGAACTTTGAAAAATCAAGAAAATGTAACTGTGACAAGGTAAACCACAACCAAACACTGCTGAAATATTCCAACTCTTGCATTTCAACGAAAGAAATTCAAAATGAACTTTGAAAAATCATGAAAATGTAACTGTGACAAGGTAAGCCACAATCAAACACTACTGAAATATTCCAACTCTTGCATTTCAACGAATGAAATTCAAAATGAACTTTGAAAAATCAAGAAAATGTAACTGTGACAAGGTAAACCACAACCAAACACTACTGAAATATTCCAACTCTTACATTTCAACGAAAAAAATTCAAAATGAACTTTGAAAAATCAAGAAAATGTAACTGTGACAAGGTAAACCACAACCAAACACTACTGAAATATTCCAACTCTTGCATTTCAACGAAAGAAATTCAAAATGAACATTGAAAAATCAAGAAAATGTAACTGTGACAAGGTATACCATAACCATACACTACTGAAATATTCCAACTCTTGCATTTCAACGAAAGAAATTCAAAATGAACTTTGAAAAATCAAGAAAATGTAACTGTGACAAGGTATACCACAACCAAACACTACTGAAATATTCCAACTCTTGCATTTCAATGAAAGAAATTCAAAATGAACTTTGAAAAATCAAGAAAATGTAACTGTGACAAGGTAAACCACAACCAAACACTACTGAAATATTCCAACTCTTGCATTTCAATGAAAGAAATTCAAAATAAACTTTGAAAAATCAGGAAAATGTAACTGTGACAAGGAAAACCACAACCAAACACTACTGAAATATTCCAACTCTTGCATTTTCAACGAAAGAAATTCAAAATGAACTTTGAAAAATCAAGAAAATGTAACTGTGACATGGTTTAAGAAAAAGTAACTGTGACAAGGTAAACCACAACAAAACACTACTGAAATATTCCAACTCTTGCATTTCAACGAAAGAAATTCAAAATGAACTTTGAAAAATCAAGAAAATGTAACTGTGACATGGTTTAAGAAAATGTAACTGTGACAAGGTAAACCACAACCAAACACTACTGAAATATTCCAACTCTTGCATTTCAACGAAAGAAATTCAAAATGAACTTTGAAAAATCAAGAAAATGTAACTGTGACAAGGTAAACCACAACCAAACACTACTGAAATATTCCAACTCTTGCATTTCAACGAAAGAAATTCAAAATGAACATTGAAAAATCCAGAAAATGTAACTGTGACAAGGTATACCATAACCATACACTACTGAAATATTCCAACTCTTGCATTTCAACACAACCAAACACTGCTGAAATATTCCAACTCTTGCATTTCAACGAAAGAAATTCAAAATGAACTTTGAAAAATCATGAAAATGTAACTGTGACAAGGTAAGCCACAATCAAACACTACTGAAATATTCCAACTCTTGCATTTCAACGAATGAAATTCAAAATGAACTTTGAAAAATCAAGAAAATGTAACTGTGACAAGGTAAACCACAACCAAACACTACTGAAATATTCCAACTCTTACATTTCAACGAAAAAAATTCAAAATGAACTTTGAAAAATCAAGAAAATGTAACTGTGACAAGGTAAACCACAACCAAACACTACTGAAATATTCCAACTCTTGCATTTCAACGAAAGAAATTCAAAATGAACATTGAAAAATCAAGAAAATGTAACTGTGACAAGGTATACCATAACCATACACTACTGAAATATTCCAACTCTTGCATTTCAACGAAAGAAATTCAAAATGAACTTTGAAAAATCAAGAAAATGTAACTGTGACAAGGTATACCACAACCAAACACTACTGAAATATTCCAACTCTTGCATTTCAATGAAAGAAATTCAAAATGAACTTTGAAAAATCAAGAAAATGTAACTGTGACAAGGTAAACCACAACCAAACACTACTGAAATATTCCAACTCTTGCATTTCAATGAAAGAAATTCAAAATAAACTTTGAAAAATCAGGAAAATGTAACTGTGACAAGGAAAACCACAACCAAACACTACTGAAATATTCCAACTCTTGCATTTCAACGAAAGAAATTCAAAATGAACTTTGAAAAATCAAGAAAATGTAACTGTGACATGGTTTAAGAAAAAGTAACTGTGACAAGGTAAACCACAACAAAACACTACTGAAATATTCCAACTCTTGCATTTCAACGAAAGAAATTCAAAATGAACTTTGAAAAATCAAGAAATGTAACTGTGACATGGTTTAAGAAAATGTAACTGTGACAAGGTAAACCACAACCAAACACTACTGAAATATTCCAACTCTTGCATTTCAACGAAAGAAATTCAAAATGAACTTTGAAAAATCAAGAAAATGTAACTGTGACAAGGTAAACCACAACCAAACACTACTGAAATATTCCAACTCTTGCATTTCAACGAAAGAAATTCAAAATGAACATTGAAAAATCCAGAAAATGTAACTGTGACAAGGTATACCATAACCATACACTACTGAAATATTCCAACTCTTGCATTTCAACGAAAGAAATTCAAAATGAACTTTGAAAAATCAAGAAAATGTAACTGTGACAAGGTAAACCACAACCAAACACTACTGAAATATTCCAGCTCTTGCATTTCAATGAAAGAAATTCAAAATGAACTTTGAAAAATCAGGAAAATGTAACTGTGACAAGGTAAACCACATCCAAACACTACTGAAATATTCCAACTCTTGCATTTCAGTGAAAGAAATTCAAAATAAACTTTGAAAAATCAGAAAAATGTAACTGTGACAAGGTAAACCACAACCAAACACTACTGGAATATTCCAACTCTTGCATTTCAACGAAAGAAATTCAAAATGAACTTTGAAAAATCAAGAAAATGTAACTGTGACATGGTAAACCATAACCAAACACTACTGAAATATTCCAACTCTTGCATTTCAACGATAGAAATTCAAAATGAATTTTAAAAAATCAAGAAAATGTAACTGTGACAAGGTAAACCACAACCAAACACTACTGAAATATTCCAACTCTTGCATTTCAACGAAAAAAATTCAAAATGAACTTTGAAAAATCAAGAAAATGTAACTGTGACAAGGTAAACCACAACCAAACACTACTGAAATATTCCAACTCTTGCATTTCAACGAAAGAAATTCAAAATGAAGTTTGAAAAATCAAGAAAATGTAACTGTGACATGGTAAACGACAACCAAACACTACTGAAATATTCCAACTCTTGCATTTCAACGTTAGAAATTCAAGATGAATTTGAAAAATCAAGAAAATGTAACTGTGACAAGGTAAACCATAACCAAACGCTTCTGAAATATTCCAACTCTTGCATTTCAACGAAAGAAATTCAAAATGAACTTTGAAAAATCAAGAAAATGTAACTGTGACAAGGTAAACCACAACCAAACACTACTGAAATATTCCAACTCTTGCATTCCAACGAAAGAAATTCAAAATGAACTTTGAAAAATCAAGAAAATGTAACTGTGACAAGGTAAACCACAACCAAACACTACTGAAATATTCCAACTCTTGCATTTCAACGAAAGAAATTCAAATTGAACTTTGAAAAATCAAGAAAATGTAACTGTGACAAGGTAAACCACAACCAAACACTACTGAAATATTCCAACTCTTGCATTTCAACGAAAGAAATTCAAAATGAACTTTGAAAAATCAAGAAAATGTAACTGTGACAAGGTAAACCCCAACCAAACAATAGTGAAATATTCCAACTCTTGCATTTCAACGAAAGAAATTCAAATGAACTTTGAAAAATCAAGAAAATGTAACTGTGACAAGGTAAACCACAACCAAACACTACTGAAATATTCCAACTCTTGCATTTCAATGAAAGAAATTCAAAATGAACTTTGAAAAATCAAGAAAATGTAACTGTGACAAGGTAAACCACAACCAAACACTACTGAAATATTCCAACTCTTGCATTTCAACGAAAGAAATTCAAAATGAAGTTTGAAAAATCAGGCCTTTGGGGTGTCGGGGGACCTTTTTTTGTGGGGGGGGGAGAGGCCGGGGGGAGGGTCGTTCTGTGTCTCAATGCACAAAAAAATATTAAAAAATGGGGAAGGGGAGGAAGGGAGGAGGGGAGGGGGAGAAGGGGGAGGGGATGGGTAGGGGGGAGGGGATGGGGAGGGGATGGGAAGGAGGGGGGGAGATGGAGGAAGAGGGAGGGGGCCGAGGGCCTTTGGGATCCGGTGGACCTTTGGGGACCGGGTGAGGGCCTTTGGGAGTCCGGGGGGCCCTTTGGGAGCCCTGGGAACCTTTGGGGACCGGGGGGTTCCTTCTGGATTGGGGTATGGGGATTGGAACCCTTTGGATCGGGGTAGGGGGATCGGGGGCCCTTTGGGGTTGGGGTAGGGGACCTCACAACACTGTTAAAATACAACTTGTGTATTATAACGACCACACTCAAAACCTCTTCTAAAATCATCTTTTAAATCATCTTTTAAAATGTCTCTAACTGTTTCGCCGAAATAATTCCATAAGCTGTCTAAAACCGTTTCGCCCAAATAATCCCCTAAAAGTAATTTCTGTGTGTTCCTTTTGTTTTTTGGCATCTCTGTGCTTTCACATTTCAAATTTCTAGGAAACCCTTTCCTACGTTAATCTCTTCATCTCATAAATTTTCCTAGCTAAACTATTAAGGTTTCGTTAGAATATCAATTTATCTCTCCGACTTAAAGCTCCGTGAAGCCGTATTTAAAAATAGAATTTCTATCACTTAAGACTCCCACATAATTCCAAGATAACAAGTGATGTCATTTATAATTCCTGACACTATAGATCAATGAAGCCCTATTTAAAAATAGAATATTAATTTTTCTCTCTGACCTAAAGAACGTTTATCCCTCAGACCTAAGATTAAAGAAGCCATAATGTTTCTTAATTCCCCCTTCGTGAATCAATAATTTCCCCGCCGATTATGTAAATCAAGTTCTCAGGTTAGACTAGCCAAACAACAATGAAGCCATGTTTGTTTCTTAATTCCCCCTTCGTGAACCAATAATTCCCCCATCGATTATGTAAATCACCCCTCATGTCATTACACGTGGCCAAACAACAACAGATCGATAATCCTTGAATAAATTATGTCCTGTCAGTATTCTATGCCCATATATGGACTCCCGCTCGGAGTAGCGCCCCCCCCTTTCTACTGCTAGCTCTATTCTAATTAAACGGCCTTTGTGATTCAGGGGTTTGTGAATTAAATTTTTTTTTAACTTTTAACGTAAAGAGCGTGGTATTGACTAAGGGGAGAACCCCATCAGATACGTAATAACATATACGTAATAAAAAAAAAACAATAAAAAAAAACAAGCGATACGGCTCAATAGTAAGCGAAACTTTTAAAAACGGAACTTTGATGTCAATAAATGAATCAAAAGAATGGGCTTATAATGCTGATTCTAAATATATGAATTATATTAAGTTTTGTATTACTCATCAAAGGCTACGAGCCTCAGAAAACTCACCTGATTTTTAAAGAGGGGGGAAACATCCCCTAAAAGTGAAAAATTTTTAATGAAAATCACACCGTCAGATTCAGCGTATCAGAAAACCCTATAACATAGGTTTCAAGCTCATATCTGCAAAAATCTGCAACTTTGTATTTTTTGCCAGAAGAAAAATATACGAATATAGAAGTTCGTTACGTAAGTTAATTTGTAAATTACGTCAGGACCAAATTTAGAGACAGCCATTTAGCAAAAGAAAAGTAAAATTTTAATGCAAATTTTGTTTACTTATTCAATGACGGCGAGCCAAAATAAAAGCTGCATTAACTAAAAAACGATCAGAAATTAAATAAAAAAAAACAAGTTTTTTAAACTGAAAGTAAGGAGCGACATTAAAACTTAAAACGAACAGAAATTATTCCGTATATGAAAGGGGATGTCCCCTCCTCAACGCCTCGCTCTTTACGCTAAAGTTTGACTCTGTCTCACAACTTTATTTTTTTAAACAATAAAAAACTTTAGCGTAAAGAGCGAGGCGTTGAGCAGGGGACAGCCCCTTTCATATGCGGAATAATTTCTGTTCGTTTTAAGTTTTAATGTTTCTCCTTACTTTCAGTTTAAAAAACTTGTTTTTTTTATTTAATTACTTACTAAGCTTACTCTTTGCGGTTAAATTACAACTCAAATATTTAAACTCTTCTTTCACTTCCAGACATTTAAGATGAAAACGGATTCTATCTCTTTCCGTCACCTTTCCTCTTTTTCTTTACACCACCAGCACAGACTTCTTCATAGTCAGATTTCAGCGCCTCTTATTTAAATACACAATTGTTCTATTAGCCAGTAATCAAGGGTTATCCTTTGATTACTTGTGCTTGCAGTATTACTAGGCGTTTTATTGTCTTAATATAGAATCATTTAATCGTCTTAACGTTTTAACGTTGAGACGTCTTAACGTTTCGTCTTAACGTTTTATCGTCTTTCTGAAATTAAGATTTTACTTTGGAATTGGTTTAACAGTAAGCTCTCCCATCTCACAGTGGCTGAAAATACAGAGTCACGCAATCAACGTCCATCCCAAGCCAAAAAGATTGGTAACACCAGGACTCAAACCCTAGTCCCAACACGGAAAAACTAATTATTTATCCTTTGATTCTGAAGCTAACATTATATTATTCGTAAAACACTGACATAAACAATTCACAAACGTCAACATCGGTACTCCATTTGCCCTTAAATACGCTGGAAAATCATTTACAAATATTTAAAATTAACGCGCAGAGAGAGGATCATCCCTGTTTCACCCCTTAGATTTGACCAAATCATACCAGAGAATTTTCTTGCTACTTTCACCATAAACGTCGTCTCGTCATACGCTCTAATTAAGAGCCAAATAAACAAAACAGTTTAATCAGTGCTAAAGAAGTCAATCATCAACAGACCCCTCCTAACACAGCAGGATGTCCCTTTATATCTAAAAATGCCACATATAGCCTATCTCCCGATTTACTTAACTGTTTCTTAACTAAATTAACTGAACAAAAATCTGATCAGTGAAACGATTACCTTGTCTTAAACCAGCCTGTTTTTCTGCCACTTTTTCATTCTTACTTAGCCACGTTATTTAATCTAGTATTTATATTTGTAGCAAACAAATCGCCTGCAGCATTCCCATGTTGAATACACCTGTTATGTTCATGTTTATTCTTGTTCACCTTCGTAAATACACGTGTTGCTGCCGATATGCTCCAGCTCGCTAGCCATTCTATCTTGTTCACAATTTATGTGAAAATCAGAGATGCGAGGTGCAAGCTTCAGGACCCTGCTCTATCTCCAGGCCGCTGTCGGTATGCCCTTCAATCCTGGAGCAGACAGTCTTTACATTTTCTTAGGACATTCCATACTTCTTCCCTATTTTCAGGCTCAATAAACTTAAAGTCATCTTCCTCAAGAAGTAAGCCAATTTCGTTCCTGATTTCATCTAGCAATGCATCTCAAAAAGACAGCTCCTCTTTTTCTTTGCCAGTTTCTCAAATCAACCATCGGCAGGTAGAATTTCTGGCTGATTTGTCCTTTCCAACTAATGTTTCGCTTTACTGCTTGCAATACCGCCTGGATTTTTATTCCTCCTATTCTATTTTTTATTCTTTTTCTTTTTCTTTTTTAATTTTTTTATTCTTCCTCATTCTGTTTCCTCTTTCTTACCTTTCCCACTTTCTTAGGTTATTTTTTAGGTTTCCTTTACATTGACAAATTTGCACCATGGCATTCATCATTGCTATTCTTAATTAACTGAAAAGCATGATACAACCTTGCACGAACTCTCCCCATTTAGCCAATTTAACTCTATCATCCCTAATTTCACTCCACACACACCATATATTTACATCACATTTTATGGTTTAAATTATCTCAGCACTAGCTGACTTGCAGAGTTTTAAACATTGCTCCGTATCTCCTACACAATTTCTCTCAATATTGCCGCTTTCATAGCATTCTTTAGCTCATCAGCCACTTTTATAACTCTCTTTATTTTCTCACTCTTCTACGTCTCACTCAGTCTTACTACCTTCTTCTTTTACTCCTTTATGGTATTTGGTATCTTGGATAACCGGACTGCCATAATAACAGCAACTGAAAGAGGGTTTGATCCCGAAAGCTCCAGTACCTTGAAATCCCTATAATTCTATCACAGAGGTATGCTAACCAAATAATAACTATTTCCGCTAGGGGGCCCCGAAATACATGTAAAATTCCCTTAAATATCCTTGCCTATCTTCCGATCTACTATCACCATCCTTTCATTCCCACAAAAATCTAACAAATTTAACAGCCATCTATTCTTTTTCATTATTAGTCCTTGCTTTTTCTCTTACTAATTCCCATAAAGTCATAAAAAACATTAGCTGTCAGAAACTCCTCAGATTTTTTAGTTTTTCATTTCCCGATTTTGGGACAGAGCTTTCAACTGCTATTCCCATATATGGATTGGAATCACTTCCAATCATATATTCTCCCTCACGTATGAGCTAGACCAAGGAGGCGAATAAACACACGTAAAAGCCATCCTCATGTCCTATAACACCAACTTCAGCCATATCACTTTTCTTAACTACTCTTAAGACGCACAACTGAATGAAAATTTTTTCTCTAACTAGCACTGCTACTCCTTCATATATTCTTCCGTTTTGAAATGATTTTTTACATACACAAAACACTTAAAATTATCCAAACCAATATATGAACGTAACCAAGTTTCTACAAGTCATTTCACTTGTAGAAACTTTTCATTCTTACACTCATTTCCCCTTGCCCAAAAATGGCTGGCTGCTGTACACACATTTCTCCGTTGTTTGCCTCTCCTCTACTCCACCGTGCATTGCCACTAGGGTTCCCGCGACAGAGCCTGGTACTAAGCTGATGCCGTATATAATTTGGACTGATGATTTCATCGCTATCTCTTTTTAACACATGTGACATTTGTGCCACTTCCAACAAAAGGAGTTCACCTCCGAGGGTTCCCTTCAGGTTTAGTAGTATCAGGTTCAGAACTTAATGTCACATCTGATACATCACTCACGTCTGATTTACTATTACTTCTCTCGCCTATTTTTGAGTGACACTTTTCGTGTTACTCGTCCTAGACTGTACTTTTGTCTTTCCCGTATTTTATAGTGTCTGAGACTGGGACGTATATACAAATTTAGCTGACGATATACAGCTTTACACTTCGTAGGAAAGCCTCTGCCCTGCCAAAAGTTACAGCCCTCTCAAGAAGCAGTTTCAACTTACTCTTTGCTATACGTTCAGCTATTGTATTATTTGGAGCTACTTTCAGTTTAAAACTCTTAAGATACAGATTACTCTTCAGAATATTACCGCAAAGCTTTTCGAAGGGAATTTTACTGTTATAGGACTCACATTTCTAGGGCACTGCCTGAATGTGAACTCCTCTTGTATGTCCGCCCACTTGATTCTCAGTTTAAGCAATATCTCGTCGAAGCACCTTAGCAAATATTCCTTCAATGAAAGGCCTGTGACTGTCGGGCAGGAATCGTAGAGCACAAGATTATGTCGCTCATTGTTAATGACGGGTCCTGCATTTTGATTCCCAGATCTTTAAATATTCCCTCTTATTTCTGTTGAGCTTTGTCTGGACTGTTTCGGTTAAAGCAATTGATGTTCCGATTTTCCTGACCAAATACCTTCTCATATCCTGCAGTCCAAACAGATTCTTGCAGTTCAAACAGGCACTAGAAAAAATCAGAAAGTTTTCTATCAATCAAGCCCTTAATTTTATAGGCGCAAAGGCTAATAGTGTCTTTTACTTGAGGCGTTGCCAGCGCCAGCTGGATAAAACATTGAACAGATCTTAGAGAATACAGCTGTATATCCAAATAGAAACTTACGCAGCCTAGAGCGGTAAATTCTAACTTCTGGCAGTCTCTCGACTTTTTTATGACAGCTTTCTCACAGTTTCACTTTATTTTCTTCTCAAACCACTTGCAATTAATCTAAAATTACCATCCATCTTATCTATCCTTTTTTTTAATTCTGAAAGTACAAAACAAAATCAAAACCCCTTGCTTGTTTTGCAAAACCAAACTCCATGAAAACCCCTGAACTCCTTACTTTTAGTGCTGATATTTTCATAGCGCTTTACTGAAAGGAATAAACTGAAATAAAAAGGATCCTGCTGACGTTTATCCATTTTTCACAACCACAAGAACTGATTAGATATTATTTTCAAAAGTGCAAATTCAATTTTTGGATAGTAAGCAGGATATATTCTATATATATAAAGTAGGATATATTCTATACATAGAATATATATAGAAAGCAGAATATATTCTATATGTAGAATATTTATTGTAAGCAGGATATATTCTAAATGTAGAATATGTATAGAAAGTAGAGTATATTTTATACATAAAATATAAACAGAAAGCAGGATATATTCTATATATAGAATGTACATAGAAAGCAGGATATGTTTTATATACATAGAATGTATAGAAAGCAGGATAAACTTTGCGTATTTTAAGTTTTCATTACTAAACACGCACTTTCTGTACCTAAAACTTTTAGTATCAAACTTTAAAAAAGGGTATTTTTGATAATAATAGATACATCAAAAGAGCCTAGGGGTATCCCCCCTGAAATACATAGTAATTTATGTTTAGTTTAAGTTTTAATGTTGCTCTTTACTTTAACTTTAAGAAACTAGTTTTATATTTAATTTTGTCTTAATTTAGGGGGGTTGCCAGCCTCCATCGAAAACAGCAATTTTCTCCGATAATTTCTTATGATATAGAAAAGAATTCCCAAAAAAAGATAGAAATAGGCACACACCTTTATGCAATAAACTGAACAAACACAATACACTAAAAACAAATTTACTAACATTTATCTGAATTTTCTTGACTGGGCTAATCGATATATACCGATATCGAAATAAGTATTTTGTCCGTTAAAGTCGTATTTTTGCATGAACAGCAAAGGGCTCACCAACAGCCGCAATACACTAAAACAATTTATCACATCCAACAATAGTTATATTTAATATAAAAGTCACACAGTTGCGTTTAAGGGGGTTTATTTCGAAGCGATCATCTCAACGTGGACATCATAGGACTTGCTTCTCTATAGCCAAACTTGCTGTACCACTGGAATTGTTTCAACACCGTATAAACCGAGTGGTAAAGCTATTTATAAATGCCCCCATCCTCCCAACAGCTTAAACAATTCCCCTCTTACATCCTTCTACCGCTACGCACGCATGACATGCCGCTTCATCACTCAGAGACATCTACATTTAAATGCAGCAGATTTTCCGATTCAAATAGTCTATCCAATTAAATATGCCATCAAATATGTTATAAAAGAATAGTAAAGGTGTTTGACGCAGGATAGATCCCTTTGGCCATTGATTCCCTTTCATTCTACACAGATTCTTATGTTCTTGTGAATTTTCTTGTAATTTCTTTTTTTTCTTTCATTCTGCCTTTCCAAGAAAAGGCAGAAAATGAAGAAAAAGATCTATATAGGTCGTTTCTCATAACTAAACAGACACTTATTTTGCACATATGGGCTTTAGAATAGTTCGATCAACTTAAACAAAAGCCAAATCACCAGCTAGAGGAGGGCGAATACCCCCCTATATTTTTAGAAATACCCCTTGCTGGTATTTCCGTTGAAAAATACCTCTTCATTGAAAAAAACAACAAAACAGTCCGCCCATAGATTTAGAAAAAAAAATTACTGTTGGAAATTTACTGTACTCTAAAATTGCAGTTCTAAAATTACTAAAATGGAATCACTCAGCCTTTTTCAAACCAAAAAACGTTTCTTATCCAAAACTAATAATGACTCTTTGTTAAAAACGTACGTCCACTTCCGATTTAAGAACTTATCATATAATAAATTACCCTCAAAAGAAATCATCCCTTTTTTTACTTTTCTTTCGTGTTCGGCTCTGGTTCTATCTTCCAAAAAAACATGAGACAAAAACAGGAATTTTCAACACAAATATAAAATATAATAGTATTTCGAAACATTGACAATGGCTATTAATCCCTCAGACCTCCTGTATCCTGCTGGATTTACTCTGTATCCTGCTGGATTGGTCTCTGTCTAACTTAGAGTAGCCTCTCCTGATTAAAGTCAATAAATGGTTAACCAGAAAAGCTGTAGTCGTGGAGTATATACGTATTGATAGAACTTCTATATAATTTGATGGTATAATAATAGAATATGCAACACTAAAGCCCCAAAGATTCAAAAATATAATTTACTGACAAGCCTGGCATTTAGTAGATTTATTACGTTTTTAATTTTTAGATTTAATTTTTTTTTAGCTTTAATGAGTATTTTAGTTTTTCATATTTTATTTCAGCGTTATAGTTTTAGTTTTGAAAACACTATACCATCAACTTGATTCCCAGTCTAAGCAATATCTCATCGAAGCACCTTAACAAATATTCCTTCAATGATAGGCCTGCGACTGTTGGGCGGGAATCGTAGAGCACAAGATTATGTCGCTCATTGTTAATGACGGGTCCTGCATTTTGGTTCTCAGATCTTTAAATATTCCCTCTTATTTCTGTTGAGCTTTGTCTGGACTGTTTCGGTTAAAGCAATTGCAATTCCGATTTTCCTGACCAAATACCTTCTCATATCCTGCAGTCCAAACAGAATCTTCTGAATCGTCTCTTCGTCACCCATTACACTAGCAAAAATCAGAAAGTTTCTTATCAATAGCCCTTAATTTATAGGCGCAAAGGCTAATCGCGTCTTTTACTCGAGACGTTGCCAGCGCTAGCTGGATTAGACATTGAGCAAAGATCCGAGAGAGCACTACTGTATATCCAAATTTGAAATCTAATATCCAGGCAAAGAATATTATCCAGGCCAATTTTCATATTTTAAACGTAAATTCCGCTTTGGTCACAGAAATAATAGTAGGTAATTACTTAATGGTGTCGTTTTTGACGAATTAAAATACATATCCCCGTCACAAGGAATCTTTTACCGTAATTTAACTATAGCACTAAAAAAAGGCAATTGCCCTTGTTTTACCCTTTTAAACATAGCCAGTTTTCTAATTTAATCATCAACAGGCAAACATGCAGAAGTTAGCAAACAGCAAAAAGCAAAAACAAGCAAATAAAAACATTACACAGAAATATAGATTGAATCGTGAGAATCTTTTTTCAATTCGATGGGGGAGCAGCAACGTCACAAGACTCCTCTCCTTGTTACAGCTGTGAGACTCGGTCTATCATCAAACGGTAGAGTCATTTAACGTCAATGTTTTGGATTGTTTGTTGAGAAATCGATCGAAAAAAAGTTTATTTATATTACACACCCACACCATTTTGTGTAAATATTTTAAAAACACAATGATCAGTTTTGAAAACTTGTCAAAAGATTTGCAGCAGGGTTGCCAAAACTTTTAGGGACAAAAGTGTCCAAATCAGTCAAAAAAGGTCACTTTTAGTGTACCTCTAGAAAATTAGCCAATATACAGGGTTGTCACTATGAATTTTCAAACCTGTGAAAAAAGTGCCAAAAAACGTGTGAAATTTGTCCTTCTTTGTTCTGCTACCTAGCGGTCTGTTACCTGCATGAGTTCTAAAGGTATTTCCAGCTTTGAAATTAACGTTACCAATAAATAAAGTTTAGTGCTAGTTCAATTTGAAGAGATGGCAGAAAAAAATCGTCATGAGAATGTCAACAGAGCGAAATTTTATATCGATATAAAATTTTATAAATTTTAATTTCTGATTCCTAATCAGATCATGCTGGAAAATCCGGCTCCCTCTAGGTGTTTTCAGGCACTATCCCCTCTCCCCACTCTGGACCCACCGACGCTCTTTCATAATCGATGATTGGAAATTCAAAAAATAGCTTATTATTCTTATTAAACAGCCATTCTGTTTCAGGAGTCGATCTTCAAGAATTGGGACAAAAAGTCAAAACTATCGATTAATTAAAAGTATACATATACTAAAATATAGATAAACTATATACGTATAGTATATACTAAAATATATTAAAGTATACGTAATAATTTCTTTCCATTTTAAGGTTTGATCAGGTAAAGAGCTCCTTTCTTTCAGGTAAAAAAGCTTTTTTAAAATTTAATTTCTAATCGTTCTTAAATAATACCAGGAAATAGGGCTCTCTTCCATGAAAAATTCCTTCCCCCGCGGAAAAATTCGACCGTGGAAAGCTCTTTTCACGTAGACACCCCCCCCCTCTTCATGGTAATTCTCCCTAAGACAATTCCATTCTAGCTGATAAATTCCACCCAGAAACTTTCTAGCGGACGATCTCAGGTGAAAAACGTTTCTTGCGCACTTTCAAATGAAAAAGACTTCAGTTTCTGATTGTTTTTAAAATTATGCCGGTAATCCCCTCCGTGAAAGTTTCCCCCACGAAAAGCCAGCAAAAGGGTATTTACCAGAAAAGGTTTTTTTAGGGGGGGGGGGGGCGGGGAGGGATACAAAAGAAACTTTTAAAAACACATTATAAAATGTGAAATTGATATCTACTCCCTTATGATTTCTGGGAATATTTCTGGTCTTCGCTGTTATTATGAAAGTAAAGAATAACAGTAAACCCCAAAATGAGCAGAACTTATTCTCTACAGGAGGGGGATTGCCCCTTCCTTATCCATACCTCCACCACAAGGTCACAGAAACTTTGGAATTTGATCATTAGATCGGAAATTGAGAGTTCCTTTTTTTTGAAGTCCAAAGGAATTGGAGACCAACCAGCTAAGTAAGGGTGATATTTTTCGGGGGGTGGTGGTGGTGGTATTTTCCTTGTTTTTTCCGAGGGTGAAGGGGGGGGCATTTTCCTTTTGGGGGTTGTGTTTCGTGGAGTATATTTTCCAGGGGAGTAAACCAGTGGCGGATCCAGGGGGGAGGGGGGCGCGCGCCCTCCCAAACGTAGTCTAAAGTAGTGTGATTTACTTAATTAACGCAAGTTTGCGTTAATTAAACTTATTCCTAACGCAAGTTTATCGGATAAACCTATTTTGCCCCCCCCCCAAAAAAAAAAAATCCTGGATCTGCCCATGGGGTAAACGCTGGCCACCAAAAAAGGACAATCAAAGATAGAAAAAAAACACGCTAATATCTTTAGACGTGTCAAACGAGGCATGTTCAATGTCGATAAAAACCAGAAGAGAACAGAAACGGCTAATAATAAGAAAAAAAAAGGATCGCAACAAATCAAGCCAAGAAGAGAAGGTGAATGAATTTTCAAACCTGTGAAAAAAGTGCCAAAAAACCTGTGAAATTTGTCCTTCTTTGTTCTGCTACCTAGCGGTCTGTTACCTGCATGAGTTCTGCAGGTATTTCCAGCTTTGACATTAACGCTACCAATAAATTAAGTTTAGTGCTAGTTCAATATGAAGAGATGGCAGAAAAAGATCGTCATGAGAATGTCAACAGAGCGAAATTTTATATCGATTATCGATACCGCTACCTATCTTTGTCGAAAAGTAAAGAACCAATCATAGAGATTCATTTTCACTTCGGCATTTTCATAAGTTATGCGAAAAAGATGCGAGTCGTCGATCTTCGGTGGCTATTAAGGATCTTTGGGTGCGACAAGGTCCGAACGCCTGTAGCAACGAAATGTCTATTTTGACCTACACGGTTTTAAAGTTAAACAAAAGACGTCGATCTCCTTAACCACTCAGTCAACTGGTTGGTCAAGTGATTAAAATCGTTTAACAACTCCTCTATCTTGCCGTTTTCTGAACATTTAAAAGTAGCCCTGAGTAAAAATGACGTTTTCGAGTACTAAAAAAGTGAGAAGACAAGGCCGATTGAAATAAATTCACTTGAGTTATACTCGATAGAAACTGGCGACCAGCGTTTGACAAAAAAACACAGCTGAAAGTATAGAATATAAAACAGAAACATTCGCTAGCGGCTATAAATAAAATTGAGCCGCAACACAGCTTTTCTGCGAAACTCCTTTCTTTCTATTAATGGCAGTAGTGCGATAATAGCCATATGTACACGGCTACACGCCACAGGGATTTACGTGGAACGTGCCAGCAGGGAATGGTCATTCACTTCTTCTCTCCAGCCTTCTCAGCGGCCTTGGTGACTTTGCCACCAGCAGTAGGTGGGTCCTTGAACTGGACCGACTTGATGACAAACGTCAACCGTAAGATAGAAGAAAAAGATGGATTCAATAGTTCTAGCATACCACATTAGTTAAGTCTGTAGGTCCTATTCCTATTCGGTTGATAAATGGTGTTCGCGCAGGGCGCAAAAACATCTAAGTAAAATCCCCAAGCCGTTACCAAAGCTTCAAAGTAAAGTACAAATTAAAAGCAGTCGTATTTATAAAAAAGAAGAAAATAAAGACATTTGGTTTTGATTTGGAGAAATGTCCAAAAAGTGTCCCTTTTTTCGAAAAGCTGCCTTTTTTGACCCAATAGTGTCCCGGTGTCCCTCAGAGTGAAAAAGTGTCCAAAAGCCACTAAAAGTGTCCATTTGGTATCCCAGATTTGCAGACTTGAAATTCATGAAACCACAATTCAAAAATTCGGCGTTATCTTTACTTGTGAAGGGGAAACTTTACCAATGAACTATTCTTGAAGTGGAGCTTACCTACATATAGGCAAGGATGCGCCAAAAGCAGAAGACCACCCTGTTTGGTTTAATCACCAATGAATTCAAAAAGGCAAATGCAAAATTTGTTAATTTCTCAACCAATGACTAAATTGAATGGTATTGAAAACAATGTACCAGCACAGGGATATGAAAATGGAATGGCTAGAAGCTAACCTCTGCAAGGTGAATAACCCCAGGTTAGCGTGTCTTCTCAAATTTCCCTTCCAGGCTTTCCTCAGCCTGAAATGCTGCCTCCTCACCAGCCAGGCAAATATCAAGGTACAGTTCCTGGGTAAGCTGGACCCAAGGGGTAAGCACAACAAAAGCCACCAGGATTAGACCTTGATGTGATTCCTAGCCCAACTGACGTTTGGCGTGAACATTTAGAGAAATATTGTGTAAATAAATTTGAAACTTATTCTAAGGGTGTTGTCCCTCTTCTAGCTACCACAGACTTCAATGCAATTGATAAGGGAATTTGTAACCCAAAATTTAAAAAAATTCTACTCTCTATAGAATTCCAAAGTACAAAATTAATCACGAAGCTTTAAAGATATTTGACCTAAGAAGGTCGACGAAAATTATAGCTGTTTATGAAGAGAAACTCCCCTCCGAATTTATTTTATTTCTTACCGTTTTATAAGTCATTAGAGAAATCCACTGCCACATAGAGATTTGAACTTGATCCTCAAGAATCCAAGGAGAGTGTCAAATCTACTCAGCTGTGGTAGCTAACTATTAGACTGAATTATGAATTTTGATGTTATCATAAATAGAGGCTGCCCAAGTAAAACAGTGGTTATATTTAAGATCAAATTAATCCACAGTTGTAAACTTGCCCAACGGTTATTTCATTTGTTTTATGCTCCCCCCCCCCCCGGTGAAGAAGATGATAAAGCAGTCTGGAATCTCATATTTGGAAGCATATTTGGAAGGGAGGGACAAAATTCCGGTGATGGGTAACCGTTTCGATGTCAATTTAGATTATAGTAGTTGTCCGAATGTTTGTCATTGCAGGCCCGTATATCGCATGAAGAACCGTTTCTTTTTAGACGAAGTGGCGGTTCCGGTTTTCTCCTTCAGGGAACAAATATGAACCCTTCGATGCACAATATTCTGCAAAACTCGAAGAGCTTTTTCAGTCAACCTTGAAGAATAACATTTGGGGTATATTTGTTACAATGAACAAATATGTCGGAATCTTCATTTCCATTGATCGTTTGGTATGGTGTCACGGACCCTCCGAATTCAGAGAAACGCCCCTCCATATTCAGAGGTATCACTACCACATAGAGATTTTAACTGGATCCTCAAGATTCCAAGGGGAGTGTCAAATCCACTCAGCTGTGGTAGCTGGTTTATGAACTTTGATGTTACCATAAACAGAGGCTGCCCAAATACAAAAGTGGTTATATTTAAGACCAAATTAGTCACAGAAGAATGGTCACAGAAGATGACATACCATGACTCCTCTAGTTGACCTCTAATGGAAAACTTGATACCATTCGCAAAAAAATCTGTTTACTTTCTTTGATAGCTTGGATACACTTACGCTATTTGGATTTGGTCAAATTTTAAGAGCAGAAGTAGCCCCGAACGTTTGAACAGAATACCCTCAGTCGTTCTTGGGATACTGCTGAGATGCCTTATTGGGAATTAGCATTATCACAGCGCATTTTGATTTAATCTTAAGTCAACATTTAGTTTTTAAACATATAAAAATTGGATTTGAGGAAGACTAAAATCTATTCTATAAATCATATACAAAAACTTTCTATATAAACCTTAAATGCCCCCAGGGCATAACTTACAACCCGTGCACTGAGGGATCTGAGGGGGTTATCATCCTAAAAGACCTAATTTCCAGGACTTTCAACTACTTTGAACAAAATGGATATCTCAAAATTTTGATTGGATGTGTTTGGGGAAATGGTGGGCGTGAGAGGGGCGTTAGTCGCTATCCAATAACTTTCAACTATTAAAAAAGGCACTTTCCATTTCAATTTCCAATTGAATGAGCCCTTTTGAAGTTTCTACGACAACGCTTTCAATAAAAACTTTACATACCCCCAGGGCATAACTTACACCCCCTACCCTGAGGGCTGTGGGGGGAGGGGTTGTTATCCTTAAATACCTAATTTCCAAAACTTTCAACTACGTTGAATAAAATGGCTATTTAAAAATTTTGATTGGATGTGTTTTGGGAAAAGGTGGGCAAGAGAGGGGGGTTAGTTGCCCTCAAATCACTTTTTACTATTAAAATGGTACTAGTCCTTTGAATTTCAAATCGAATGAGCCCTTTTTCAAGTTTCTACGACAAAGATTTCAATAAAAACCTTATATACCCCCAGGGCATAACTTATAAACCTTGCCCTGAGGGTTGTGGGTGAGTGTCCTCCTTAAAAATATGTTTTCTATCTGAAAATCAACTTCGCTGAACAAAATGGCTATCTCAAAATTTTGATTGGATGTGTTTGGGGGAATGATGGGTGTGGGGAGGGGCTAGTTGCCCTCCAATCACTTTCGACTACTAAAAAAGGCAATAGCCCTTTGAATTTCCAGTCAAATGAGCTTTTATTGAAGTTTCTACGACAACGGCTTCTTTAAAACCTTATATATCCCCAGGGCATAACTTAAAACCCTTGCCCTGAAGGATGTTGGGGAGTGTCCTCCTCAAAAACATATTTTCTATCTGAAAATCAACTTCGCTGAACAAAATGGCTATCTCAAAATTTTGATTGGATGTGTTTGGGGGAATGATGGGCACGGGGTGGGCTAGTTGCCCTCCAATCGCTTTCGACTATTAAAACGGGCACTAGCCCTTTGAATTTCCAATCGAATGAGCATTTTTTGAAGTCTCTACAACAACGCCTTCTATAAAAACCTTATATGCCCCCAGGGCATAACTTAAAACCCTTGCCCCGAGGGTTGTGGGGGAGTATCCTCCTCAAAAACATATTTTGTATCTGGAAATCAATTACGCTGAACAAAATGGCTATATCAAAATTTTGATTGGATGTGTTTGGGGGAATGATGGGCACGGGGTGGGCTAGTTGCCCTCCAATCGCTTTCGACTATTAAAACGGGCACTAGCCCTTTGAATTTCCAATCGAATGAGCATTTTTTGAAGTCTCTACAACAACGCCTTCTATAAAAACCTTATATGCCCCCAGGGCATAACTTAAAACCCTTGCCCCGAGGGTTGTGGGGGAGTGTCCTCCACAAAAAGATGTTTTCTGTCTGAAAATCAATTATGCTGAACAAAATGGCTATCTCAAAATTTTGATTGGCCGTGTTTGGGGGAATGATGGTCTTGGGGAGGGGAGGGGGGTGCTAGTTGCCCTCCAATCACTTTCGACTATTAAATAGGGCACTAGCCACTCCAACTTCCAATCGAATGAGCCCTTTCTGAAGTTTCTATGACAACTCCTTACATTGAACATGAAAGCACACTAAACATGAAAAAATACACTTTTTTAATTTATTTATAATAAAAAATACAACATTTACATAGGCACAGAGAAAAAAAAAACACTTAAATAAATACACTTTTTTTTGTTTATTTATTTATAGAAAAAATACAACATTTATTAGAATATAGCACTTGAAATAATATCAAACACTTTTATTTACAGCATTTGGTATGGGATCCCCCCCCACCCCCCGGGGGCGGCCGCTGCGGTGGCCGGGGGCCCGCTGCGGCGGGCCGGGAAGCGCCGCGGGAGGTGCCGCTGATAAGCTGTAAAGTAATAGTTTTTATTCATTTTAAGTTTAAACTTCATTCTTTACTTAACAAGTTCATAACTTCCAGCCCTTCCCCCAGGAACTGTGGGGGGTTAAGTCATCCTGAAAGACATATTTATTAGATTTTCGACTATGCTGAACAAAATGGTTATCTCAAAATTTTATTAGGTGACTTTGGGGAAAAAATGAGCGTAGGAGAGGGCCAAGTTGCCCTCCAATTTTTTTGTCACTTAAAAAGGGCACTAGAACTTTTAATTTCCGTTCAAATAAGCCCTCTTACGATATTCTAGGACTAATGGATCAATACGATCATCCCTGGGAAAAAAAAAGAAGTTTTTTTCAACTGAAAGTAAGGAGCATCATTAAAACTCAAAACGAACAGAAACTATTCCATATATGAAGGGTTTGCTCTCTCCTCAACACCTTTGCTCTTTCCGGTAAAGTTTTAATCACTTTCAAAAAAGCTTCCTATTCTAATTAAACGACCCTTTTGTTTCAAGAGTCGTTCTAAAAAAAAAATAGGGCAAACAGTCAAACTTTAATGTAAAGAGTAAGGTATTGAGAAGGGGGGCAACCTCTTCTTATACGGAATAATTTATGCTCATTTCGACTTTTAGTGTTGGTCCTTACTTTCAGTTGGAAAAAACTAGTTTTTTTTTTATTTAATCGACTACAGCTTTTAGTCTTCGCAATTTTTGTATTAACCAGGAGTTTTGTAACAGCATGCGACCAAGCTATTAATTAATTCATATCTGTAATTCTAAATTTGAAACACTCAATAGCTGGTTGATATTACTCGCCGTTGCCTGAGACACTGCTAAAAAAAATTAATAAACAACAACCCTGCCGACCAGCCCAACGGAGGCTGCCGACCGAGATGTGAGGCTTAATAACTTTGAGAAAACTATCGACGAGTATGTCGACAAGTACCAGGCCCTGGAAAAACAGCTACTACTTATCGACGTGAAAGATCGCCGTCTGAACCTTATTGTGCATGGTTTACCGGCAGAAGAGCCTAACAAGAAAGTTGAAGATAGCGTCATTAAATTAGTTAGCGAAAAGCTGGGTGTAACTAGTGATATATCTATGACTAAGTGCTATCGGATTTCTTCACGGGCTGCAAACATCACAAATAGGCGCAGCAAGCAAAATAGCCGACGCAAGGAGTCCCCCGTATTTATTTCACTAAGCTCGGAGAGTGATGTCCAGTCGATCATGAACAATGTTAAAAAGCTAAAAGGTAGTGGGATTATAATCTCTACAGACCTGCCCCCTGCTCTCAACATGATTCGAAACTCCCTACTCTCGAAAGCACAAGAAATGAAAGAGTCGAAACATATCGTTTCATCCAGAGTGCGTCATAAGGGTATTAACTTATGGCTAGAAGTGAAAAAAAGTGATTCTTCTAACTGGGAAAAGATTAATTAGTTTGTTTGTAGTGTATACGTGGACCATTATTAGTTTTATTTGTTTAATGAAATACGTCCGCGATCGAGAGATGAAACAAGTTCATTTTGTTGGTGTGTGTCATGATTGGGAAAATGACCACTAGTCAGTGTTGGTTTTTTTCTTTTCGTTGTTTTTTTCTTTCTTATTGTGTTCAGTGCTCAATGCGACTTCGACTTGTTAAGTCTGCCGTGCCAGATTATGCTTCATGGTCGCTATTATTTTTTTCTATTTTCCATAGGCCTAGAAATCAGGTTCTGTTTTTGCTTCGTGTGTTTTTTTCAGTTGAAGATCAGATATTTCACAATACGTGCCGTACTCTTCCACATCAAGGTTTGGTTGATGATTTATTACCGCATCACTACAGACTCCCACCAGACGGTTTGGTAAGTCAAAATGATTATGATTAATTCTACTGGTGATGGGACATCGAGTAGGTTGAGAGATTTTGAGAGAGACCCATTAGATTTAATAAAAATTTCTGCAGATTGTGGTTTTTCGGATGATGATTATGATATTTCTATTAGTTCCCTCCCTATTAACAAATATTTACTCCCTAATGAGATTAACGGACATGTTTCTCCTGGTAGTGTGAGGCTGGCGAGTTTAAACTGTTGCGGGTTGATGAGTAGTTTGGACCATTTATCTTTGTTCCTTCCATGCTACCGAGTTGATGTATTAGCTGTATGTGAGACTTTCTTAAATGAGTCAACTAGTCACCTAGCGAATATTAACGGTTACAATTTTATTTCTAAGACTAGGAATGACAGATCGAGAGGAGGCCTTGGTTTTTTTATTCATAATGATATTACTTACAGGATTGTTTCGGATTTTGATTCTATGTATAAAGAAATGTTGTTTGATGAGCTTGATTTTGGTAATGAAAATGTGTTGTGTTGTTTGTTTTACAGACCACCTAGCTCTTCGGTGCAACATTTCATAAGTAAGCTGGAAGCGTTTTCTTCGATCGCAATCGAGCGAAGTCGCAAGATTATGTACATTGGGGATTTTAATATTGATATAAGTAATGCTGGTCATGATCTTTCATCTACACAATATTCGCCTTCGGCTGTTGATTTTCTGACACTTTGTCTTTCGCTGGGGCTTCTCCCAGCTTGTCGTATTCCAACTCGAGTTGTAAGCTCGACAGCAACGGTAATCGACAATATTTTTCTGAATATGGAATTTGATTCGTGTCATGTTATTATCGATGACACGTCAGACCACTTTATGCTTTTGATGGAGATAAAAACTGGGCGACAAACGGCGACTCCGATCAAAACAACTAGAAGGCTTGATGCTACATCTGTTCAGCGGTTGAATGAACTGCTGCTTAAAATTAACCCCTCTCCGTGCTTAGACTGCGAGGATGTAAATCAAGCTTCACAGTATTTTGTCAACAAATTTACCACAGCACTTAATGTGGCTTGTCCGATGTCTTCGACCCGTCTAAGACGTTACAACAGATCTAAAAAGCCTTGGGTTACACGAGGACTACTAAGGTCGATCCAATCAAAGAACAGGCTGTATAAATTATATCTATCGAATCCCGATGAAACAAATCAAGCCTTTTTTAAAGCTTACAGAAATTGCTTAACCAAGGCTCTCAGGTCTGCTAAACAGCTCTACTATTTGAAGGCATTCAATAGCGCGCATGGATCTCCTAAGAAGGTATGGACATTAATAAACGATTGTATCGGCAAAAAAAAGTTGAATTCTTTTCCGGATGAAATGATGCCCCCAGGTGGTGATACAGCTGTTAAAGGAAAACTTAACGTCGCCAACATGCTCAACACGCACTTCGCTAAAATAGGTGAAAAGACGTCGGAAGAGGCATCCCAAAAATCAACGCCAAATTCTGCTGATTTCAAAAGTTTTCTACCCTCTTCTACTGACCGATCCATATTCCTCACTCCAGTCTCGTCTGCTGAATTGATGCTTGTACTTCATCAACTCAAAAATGGACACTCAGAAGGAATCGACGGATCTTCTACGAACTTGCTTAAATCGATTATGCCTAGTATAGTAAATTTTCTTGTGCACATAATTAATCTTTGTTTCAAGAATGGTATCTTCCCTTCATGTATGAAGTCCGCCCGTGTCATTGCACTACACAAAGGGGGAGATATAAATGATCCGTCCAACTATAGGCCCATATCTATTCTATCTGCTTTCGGAAAAATTATTGAACGTTGTTTGTACGTGAGGATTGTAAATTTTCTTGACAAGAATAGTTTTTTCAGTAAGTCCCAATTCGGGTTTCGAAAAGGACATTCTACTGAGCATGCTATTTTGGCAGTAACCCAGTTTATTCATGATGCCTTGGATAAGGGTGAAATTCCAGCTTCTATATTCGTGGATATACGGAAAGCGTTTGACACTATTTGTCATATGATTTTAAATGAAAAATTGTCTAATTGTGGTATACGTGGTCCGGCTAAATCGATAATATTGTCATATTTAAGCGATAGAGTCCAGTGTATTGATGGGGGCAAAGTTATATCAACGTCTTCGAACCAGTCAAATAAAGTTGGAGTGCCCCAAGGTTCAATTCTCGGCCCTCTGTTGTTTCTAATTTATGTTAATGATATTAGTAATTCAGTTGAGGACCTAGGGCTGACCGTTCTCTTCGCAGATGACACAGCCTGTAGTGTCTCTGGAATCGATGAAGATCGTGTCAAACATAATTTAAGTCTAGTATTCGATAGACTAGTAGCATGGTTTACGGCAAATAGGCTAGCTCTGAACACTTCAAAAACAAAGTTTATGGTATTTTCGCGTACGTCACGGGCACTTCCATGTCTGAAGTTGATTAAGTCATCTGTTTCAGGTATGGATATATCACGTGTTGAAATTATTCGTTACCTTGGTGTGCTGGTTGACTCAAATTTGAGCTGGAAGCCGCATATAAATGGTATAAGATTGAAGCTTGGAAGGAACGTGGGTATTATGCAACGTATGAAATTCATTTTGCCGCTCGAAGCTATGCGTTCTATCTAGTTCGCTCTTGTTCATTCTTATCTAAATTATTGCCCACTTGTTTACTTGAATACTTTCAGATCCCATTTAATTCCGCTTCAGAGGCAACAAAATAAGGCGCTTCGTATTTTAAAAAGTTATCTTCCTTCCCCAGCGTCTTTCCCCAGTAAGTCTTCTACAAAGAGTTTATATTGTTTATTGAATATTCTTCCTGTTGAACTTGCAGTTACTTTTAACTCGATTTTATTCAAGGTTAATCATAATCTCCTGTCACTGCCCAGTTATTTCTTTCTTTTGATTTGTTCCCAGTTGCTCCGCCATCTTCTCGTCTAGCTCGCAGCATATGCAAACTACGCCAGCCGTTGATAATTTCAGAGAGGTCCCGGTTTTCTCTACGAAATAGTGTGGTCGCCGCGTGGAACCAATATGAATCTATTTTTGATTTTGATGTGTCGATTGGAATTTTAAAAAATAAAATAAAATCATTCCTTTTGGACATTTATTAGTCAAATATTATTTTATTATTAATATATTCTCCTTATAATATTATTCTCTTCTTATTTTTCGATCTCTCTCGGATCTTGATATCCTTCTTCTTGTCCCGTTGCTGGTTGAGAGTTGTTTATGTATCGTCGGGTGGGTGTCTGCCGTGATGTGGTGAGTAATTAACCTTATATTTATTGATTTATTTATATTTGTTTGTGAAGTCTACCATTTTGAATGAAAATCCGTATATTTCTTTATTGTTTTTCTTTTTTTATCTGTGCAAAACGAGCTTGTCTCACTGCCAGATATCTGTATATATTTAATGTCATTATGTAAGATTGAATAATAAATGAACCTGAACCTGAACCTGAACCTAAGTTATTGACATGCCACACTTTAAAAAAGATACCCTGTATGTTTTGTCGGGGAAATAAGCTCGGGAATTAGTTGGTGTATCAGGACACTTAGTAACTGTATCAGAATACTCGGTAAATGCTCCTAAAAAAGGAAAGCGAAGTCAGGAAAGTAATTTAAAACCTTAGAGAATTAGAAACATTCTTGTAAAAAATCTGGTGATTCAAAAACTTTTCACGAGTTTTTTTTTTTTTTTTTTACTGGCTTAAACTTTCACACAGAGGAGTAAGTCAAATGGAGCTCCCAGTATTACATACGCTATCAGGAAATCAACTACGCTGAACAAAATGGCTATCTCAAAATTTTGATTGGATGTGTTTGGGGGAATGATGGGCGTCGGGGGGGGGGGGGGGCTAGTTGCCCTCCAATAATTTTCGACTATTAAAAAGGGCACTAGAATTCTCGATTTCCAATCGAATGAGCCCCTTTTGCAGTTTCTACGACAACGCCTTCTATAAAAACCATATATGCTCCGTATGAAGTGCCTCTGGGAAAAAATAATTAAATAATAAATAGTAATAAAAGATTGGAGCCGTATTGCCTTTACTATAGGCAACGCTACAGCGTTGCCTCTGATAAACAACCTAAGGGACAACCTTGTAAAAAAAAACACCACTTCGCTGATGACACGACGACAAAGGCATCAATCGCAAAGGACAAAGATCCCAGTGAACCCCACAAGGAGCTCCAGGCTGACCTGGAGAAAATTGAGGCGTGGGCAGATGCATGACTTGTAAGTTTTAACGCATCGAAAACGAAAGAGCTCCCAATTTCTATGGCGCGTAATAAGAGGGCTCATCCTGATTTCATCTTCAGAGGAGAGGCAATAACGCGAGTTGATACACTGCGCCTACTTGGAGTTAATTTCTCTTCGGATCTCTCATGAACTGAGCATCTCAGTAAAATTAGAACCTCTTGCTACAAGAAGTTAGGACTTGTCCTAACATGCAAAAGTCTTCTCCCTGATGATTCTATTCTGCCACTTTTTATTTCGTGCATCAGACCTGTCATGGAATATGCATGTCCTCTCTTCGCTGGGTGTATCAAAAAGCCACATCGCTCCACTCCAACATATTCAAAATAGAGCAGTGCGTGCAGCAACCTCTGGCAACACGAAAGCTAAATCCCCAAAGTTGATCCAGGAACGTCTCGATGCGGCGTCCATGTCGGTTTTCTACAAGTACTTGTATAACTCTCCATCAGAGGAGCTATCGAAGCTCGTTCCTGATGCCCTTGTGATTCAACTCGCCGAAGTATAGCTCGTCAGGACTACCTTGAGCAGGGTACTCCCAGCCAAGAATATCTAAAAACGAGTTACACCTGGCGATCGGTTGCCACATAGAATAGATTGCCGGCAGAGGTAATGCCGGAAAATCCTTCCCTTAACGCTTTCAAGAGAAGGTATAACAAATACCTCAGTGTTATAAAATGAGGTAGTTACCAGGACTAGCGACAAATCATCATCTGTGATGGAGTCGCGAAAACTGTAATAAATAAAAAAATAAAAAAAAGTTATACGAACTAATTATACTAATCAACAACTAAATAAAATAACTATATAACTAAATAAAATTAACTAAATAACTAAATAAAATCAACAAAATATAGTAATTATACTAACTAATTATGAAAATCACTAAATAGTTATACAAACCGATTAAAATCGAAGATTTTAAGTTAGAGTGAAGAAACACCGTGAGATATTCAATAGATCGGAAAAATTACTTGACTGTGTCTCTACATCAAATAAATATAATCAATCAGTTTTTAATACGTTGATAAATTAATTAATTGATAGATTATAGGTTTCCATTATTTAATTATTTATTCAATTATAGGTTTTCATAGTTAATCATAGTTAATTAATCAGTTGTTAATCAATTAACCAATTAGCTTAAATTGTTAATATTTAACAAACTATCAAAAGTAATTATTAATTAATATACCGTCTTAGGTAGCAGGTTAGGTATCCAACATTACATCCAATATCCCGTTTAATGGCCTTTTAGATTTTTTTTGTCCGTTATAAAGTTTTTTATTTTAATACACTGGGAACCGTAATTGTACGTAAATATAAATAATTAATATACGAATTTAGTGATTCATAGTTATTAATTACTAATTAAAAAGTAATTATCAATTAATTTTAAGAGAGCATCTCCAAATAAACAAACTTAAAAAAGAGAAGAAACAAGCTACCCTCATATGAATATCAAGAGAATTAATTTAATTAAACTATGACACTAAATAATAGGCAACAAAATATTTACCTAAAGCAAAATCATATATCATTTATTTCGTCCAGTAGTACTTTTTTTGTTTGTCAAATAGTGTGATTAATTTTAGTGGAGTGGCAACCTTGCTTTTATATTTCAAGAATTATGGACAGCAAATTATTGATACGTTCAACGATAGAGATATCATTAATAAAATTTTTTTTTTTAGAACGACTCTTGAAACAAAAGGGTCGTTTAATTAGAATAGGAAGCTTTTTTGAAAGCGATTAAAACTTTACCGGAAAGAGCAAAGGTGTCGAGGAGAGAGCAAACCCTTCATATATGGAATAGTTTCTGTTCG
>CM051274.1:19581680-19604180 GCA_027921565.1 Artemia sinica
ACGAACTCTCCTCATTTAGCCAATTTAACTCTATCATCCCTAATTTCACTCCACACACACCATATATTTACATCACATTTTATGGTTTAAATTATCTCAGCACTAGCTGACTTGAAGAGTTTTAAACACTGCTCCGTATCTCCTACACAATTTCTCTCAATATTGCCGCTTTCATAGCATTCTTTAGCTCATCAGCCACTTTTATAACTCTCTTTATTTTCTCACTCTTCTACGTCTCACTCAGTCTTACTACCTTCTTCTTTTACTCCTTTATGGTATTTGGTATCTTGGATAACCGGACTGCCATAATAACAGCAACTGAGAGAGGGTTTGATTCTGAAAGCTCCAGTACCTTGAAATCCCTATAATTCTATCACAGAGGTATACTAACCAAATAATAACTATTTCCGCTAGGGGGCCCCGAAATACATGTAAAATTCCCTTAAATATCCTTGCCTATCTTCCGATCTACTATCACCATCCTTTCATTCCCACAAAAACCTAACAAATTTAACCGCCATCTATTCTTTTTCATTATTAGTCCTTGCTTTTTCTCTTACTAATTCCCATAAAGTCATACAAAACATCAGCTGTCAGAAACTCCTCATATTTCTGAGTTTTTCATTTCCCGATTTTGGGACAGAGCTTTCAACTGCTATTCCCTTATATGGATTGGAATCACTTGCAATAAAAAAAAAATCTTCTCAGAATAAAGTCTTTCTTCTGTTATAAGCACACTTCATAAATTCTCCCTCACGTATGAGCTAGAACGATGAGGCGAATAAATACACGTAAAAGCCATCCTCATGTCCTATAACACCAACTTCAGCCATATCACTTTTCTTAACTACTCTTAAGACGCACAACTCAATGAAAATTTTTTCTCTAACTAGCACTGCTACTCCTTCATAGATTCTTCCGTTTTGAAATGATTTTTTACATACACAAAACACTTAAAATTATCCAAACCAATATATGAACGTAACCAAGTTTCTACAAGTCATTTCACTTGTAGAAACTTTTCATTCTTACACTCATTTCCCCTTGCCAAAAAATGGCTGGCTGCTGTACACACATTTCTCCGTTGTTTGCCTCTCCTCTACTCCTCCGTGCATTGCCACTAGGGTTCCCGCGACAGAGCCTGGTACTAAGCTGATGCCGTATATAATTTGGACTGATGATTTCATCACTATCTCTTTTTAACACATGTGACATTTGTGTCTCTTCCAACAAAAGGAGTTCACCTCCGAGGGTTCCCTTCAGGTTTAGTAGTATCAGGTTCAGAACTTAATGTCACATCTGATACATCACTCACGTCTGATTTACTGTTACTTTTCTCGTCTATTTTTGAGTGACACTTTTCGTGTTACTCGTCCTAGACTGTACTTTTGTCTTTCCCGTATTTTATAGTGTCTGAGACTAGGACGTATATACAAATTTAGCTGGCGATATACAGCTTTACACTTCGTAGGAAAGCCTCTGCCCTGCCAAAAGTTACAGCCCTCTCAAGAAGCAGTTTCAACTTACTCTTTGCTATACGTTCAGCTATTGTATTATTTGGAGCTACTTTCAGTTTAAAACTCTTAAGATACAGATTACTCTTCAGAATGTTATCGCAAAGCTTTTCGAAGGGAATTTTACTGTTATAGGACTCACATTTCTAGGGCACTGCCTGAATGTGAACTCCTCTTGTATGTCAGCCCACTTGATTCTCAGTCTAAGCAATATCTCGTCGAAGCACCTTAGCAAATATTCCTTCAATGAAAGGCCTCCGACTGTTGGGCGGGAATCGTAGAGCACAAGATTATGTCGCTCATTGTTAATGACGGGTCCTGCATTTTGGTTCCCAGATCTTTAAATATTCCCTCTTATTTCTGTTGAGCTTTGTCTGGACTGTTTCGGTTAAAGCAATTGCAATTCCGATTTTCCTGACCAAATACCTTCTCATATCCTGCATTCCAAACAGAATCTTCTGAATCGTCTCTTCGTCACCCATTACACTAGCAAAAATCAGAAAGTTTCTTATCAATAGCCCTTAATTTATAGGCGCAAAGGCTAATCGCGTCTTTTACTCGAGACGTTGCCAGCGCTAGCTGGATTAGACATTGAGCAAAGATCCGAGAGAGCACTACTGTATATCCAAATTTGAAATCTATTATCCAGGCAAAGAATATTATCCAGGCCAATTTTCATATTTTAAACGTAAATTCCGCTTTGGTCACAGAAATAATAGTAGGTAATTACTTAATGGTGTCGTTTTTGACGAATTAAAATACATATCCCCGTCACAAGGAATCTTTTACCGTAATTTAACTATAGCACTAAAAAAGGCAATTGCCCTTGTTTTACCCTTTTAAACATAGCCAGTTTTCTAATTTAATCATCAACAGGCAAACATGCAGAAGTTAGCAAACAGCAAAAAGCAAAAACAAGCAAATAAAAACATTACACAGAAATATAGATTGAATCGTGAGAATCTTTTTTCAATTCGATGGGGGAGCAGCAACGTCACAAGACTCCTCTCCTTGTTACAGCTGTGAGACTCGGTCTATCATCAAATGGTAGAGTCATTTAACGTCAATGTTTTGGATTGTTTGTTGAGAAATCGATCGAAAAAAAGTTTATTTATGTTACACACCCACACCATTTTGTGTAAATATTTTAAAAACACAATGATCAGTTTTGAAAACTTGTCAAAAGATTTGCAGCAGGGTTGCCAAAACTTTTAGGGACAAAAGTGTCCAAATCAGTCAAAAAAGGTCACTTTTAGTGTCCCTCTTGAAAATTAGCCAATATACAGGGTTGTCACTATGAATTTTCAAACCTGTGAAAAAAGTGCCAAAAAACGTGTGAAATTTGTCCTTCTTTGTTCTGCTACCTAGCGGTCTGTTACCTGCATGAGTTCTGCAGGTATTTCCAGCTTTGACATTAACGTTACCAATAAATAAAGTTTAGTGCTAGTTCAATTTGAAGAGATGGCAGAAAAAAATCGTCATGAGAATGTCAACAGAGCGAAATTTTATATCGATATAAAATTTTATAAATTTTAATTTCTGATTCCTAATCAGATCATGCTAGAAAATCCGGCTCCCTCTAGGTGTTTTCAGGCACTATCCCCTCTCCCCACTCTGGACCCACCGACGCTCTTTCATAATCGATGATTGGAAATTCAAAAAATAGCTTATTATTCTTATTAAACAGCCATTCTGTTTCAGGAGTCGATCTTCAAGAATTGGGACAAAAAGTCAAAACTATCGATTAATTAAAAGTATACATATACTAAAATATACATAAACTATATACGTATAGTATATACTAAAATATATTAAAGTATACGTAAGATAAGAGATAAGATAAGATAAGATAAGATAAGATTTATTCCAAAAATGAACTATCACTAGCCTTTGAAGGCCGAATTCGCATTCTGAGTCAAATAACAGACAATAACACACAAATCAAGTCAAATAAAAAGATCAAAATTCTGAGGTCAGGTAAAAGATAAAAATATGAAGTAAAAAATAAGTTCGAACATGACATTAAAATAAAAATTTATGAAACACTTGCTACACTGGCAATACAAGAAATTGGTTAGGTACAAATTAGAAACTATTAATTGTGTCAGTTATAGCTAAAGATAAGATAAAGATAAGAAAGTAAAAAAAAAGAAACTATTGGGACATTCTATTCAATTTTCCTGTAATAAACGGGACAAAAGTTTTTTCATATCTCGAAGTAACGCAGTGAATGGGGGACAAAACAGGGATAGGATCAGAAACAGCTCGAGGCGGCCGTAATCTGGATGGGGAGTGACATTTGGGGAAAATACTTGCCGTCCGAGGGTTTGTTATGGCATTTTTTGCAAAACGGAGGCACAAATTATTTCTTCGTCTCTCGAGGGTCTCTAGGTTTGAAATATTTAACAAATACAAATACGGTATCTTGCCCTCTTTAAAAATAATTTTTAGAGCTCTCTTTTGGACGTAATAATTTCTTTCCATTTTAAGGTTTGATCAGGTAAAGAGCTCCTTTCTTTCAGGTAAAAAAGCTTTTTTAAAATTTAATTTCTAATCGTTCTTAAATAATACCAGGAAATAGTGCTCTCTTCCATGAAAAATTCCTTCCCCCGCGGAAAAATTCGACCGTGGAAAGCTCTTTTCACGTAAACACCCCCCCCCCCCCTTCATGGTAATTCACCCTAAGACAATTCCATTCTAACTGATAAATTCCACCCAGAAACTTTCTAGCGGACGATCTCAGGTGAAAAACGTTTCTTGCGCACTTTCAAATGAAAAAGACTTCAGTTTCTGATTGTTTTTAAAATTATGCCGGTAATCCCCTCCGTGAAAGTTTCTCCCACGAAAAGCCAGCAAAAGGCAGAAAAGGTTTTTTTAGGGGGGGGGGCGGGGAGGGATACAAAAGAAACTTTTAAAAACACATTATAAAATGTGAAATTGATATCTACTCCCTTATGATTTCTGGGAATATTTCTGGTCTTCGCTGTTATTATGAAAGTAAAGAATAACAGTAAACCCCAAAATGAGCAGAACTTATTCTCTACAGGAGGGGGGATTGCCCCTTCCTTATCCATACCTCCACCACAAGGTCACAGAAACTTCGGAATTTGATCATTAGATCGGAAATTGAGAGTTCCTTTTTTTTGAAGTCCAAAGGAATTGGAGACCAACCAGCTAAGTAAGGGTGATATTTTTCGGGGGGTGGTGGTGGTGGTATTTTCCTTGTTTTTTCCGAGGGTGAAGGGGGGGCATTTTCCTTTTGGGGGTTGTGTTTCGTGGAGTATATTTTCCAGGGGAGTAAACCAGTGGCGGATCCAGGGGGGAGGGGGGCGCGCGCCCTCCCAAACGTAGTCTAAAGTAGTGTGATTTACTTAATTAACGCAAGTTTGCGTTAATTAAACTTATTCCTAACGCAAGTTTATCGGATAAACCTATTTTGCCCCCCCCCCAAAAAAAAAAATCCTGGATCTGCCCATGGGGTAAACACTGGCCACCAAAAAAGGACAATCAAAGATAAAAAAAAAACACGCTAATATCTTTAGACGTGTCAAACGAGGCATGTTCAATGTCGATAAAAACCAGAAGAGAACAGAAACGGCTAATAATAAGAAAAAAAAAGGATCGCAACAAATCAAGCCAAGAAGAGAAGGTGAATGAATTTTCAAACCTGTGAAAAAAGTGCCAAAAAACCTGTGAAATTTGTCCTTCTTTGTTCTGCTACCTAGCGGTCTGTTACCTGCATGAGTTCTGCAGGTATTTCCAGCTTTGACATTAACGCTACCAATAAATTAAGTTTAGTGCTAGTTCAATATGAAGAGATGGCAGAAAAAGATCGTCATGAGAATGTCAACAGAGCGAAATTTTATATCGATTATCGATACCGCTACCTATCTTTGTCGAAAAGTAAAGAACCAATCATAGAGATTCATTTTCACTTCGGCATTTTCATAAGTTATGCGAAAAAGATGCGAGTCGTCGATCTTCCGGTGGCTATTAAGGATCTTTGGGTGCGACAAGGTCCGAACGGCTGTAGCAACGAAATGTCTATTTTGACCTACATGGTTTTAAAGTTAAACAAAAGACGTTGATCTCCTTAACCACTCAGTCAACTGGTTGGTCAAGTGATTAAAATCGTTTAACAACTCCTCTATCTTGCCGTTTTCTGAACATTTAAAAGTAGCCCTGAGTAAAAATGACGTTTTCGAGTACTAAAAAAGTGAGAAGACAAGGCCGATTGAAATAAATTCACTTGAGTTATACTCGATAGAAACTGGCGACCAGCGTTTGACAAAAAAACACAGCTGAAAGTATAGAATATAAAACAGAAACATTCGCTAGCGGCTATAAATAACAATTGAGCCGCAACACAGCTTTTCTGCGAAACTCCTTTCTTTCTATTAATGGCAGTAGTGCGATAATAGCCATATGTACACGGCTACACGCCACAGGGATTTACGTGGAACGTGCCAGCAGGGAATGGTCATTCACTTCTTCTCTCCAGCCTTCTCAGCGGCCTTGGTGACTTTGCCACCAGCAGTAGGTGGGTCCTTGAAGTGGACCGACTTGATGACAAACGTCAACCGTAAGATAGAAGAAAAAGATGGATTCAATAGTTCTAGCATACCACATTAGTTAAGTCTGTAGGTCCTATTCCTATTCGGTTGATAAATGGTGTTCGCGCAGGGCGCAAAAACATCTAAGTAAAATCCCCAAGCCGTTACCAAAGCTTCAAAGTAAAGTACAAATTAAAAGCAGTCGTATTTATAAAAAAAGAAGAAAATAAAGACATTTGGTTTTGATTTGGAGAAATGTCCAAAAAGTGTCCCTTTTTTCGAAAAGCTGCCTTTTTTGACCCAATAGTGTCCCGGTGTCCCTCAGAGTGAAAAAGTGTCCAAAAGCCACTAAAAGTGTCCATTTGGTATCCCAGATTTGCAGACTTGAAATTCATGAAACCACAATTCAAAAATTCGGCGTTATCTTTACTTGTGAAGGGGAAACTTTACCAATGAACTATTCTTGAAGTGGAGCTTACCTACATATAGGCAAGGATGCGCCAAAAGCAGAAGACCGCCGTGTTTGGTTTAATCACCAATGAATTCAAAAAGGCAAATGCAAAATTTGTTAATTTCTCAACCAATGACTAAATTGAATGGTATTGAAAACAATGTACCAGTACAGGGATATGAAAATGGAATGGCTAGAAGCTAACCTCTGCAAGGTGAATAACCCCAGGTTAGCGTGTCTTCTCAAATTTCCCTTCCAGGCTTTCCTCAGCCTGAAATGCTGCCTCCTCACCAGCCAGGCAAATATCAAGGTACAGTTCCTGGGTAAGCTGGACCCAAGGGGTAAGCACAACAAAAGCCACCAGGATTAGACCTTGATGTGATTCCTAGCCCAACTGACGTTTGGCGTGAACATTTAGAGAAATATTGTGTAAATAAATTTGAAACTTATTCTAAGGGTGTTGTCCCTCTTCTAGTTACCACAGACTTCAATTCAATTGATAAGGGAATTTGTAACCCAAAATTTAAAAAAATTCTACTCTCTATAGAATTCCAAAGTACAAAATTAGTCACGAAGCTTTAAAGATATTTGACCTAAGAAGGTCGACGAAAATTATAGCTGTTTATGAAGAGAAACTCCCCTCCGAATTTATTTTATTTCTTACCGTTTTATAAGTCATTAGAGAAATCCACTGCCACATAGAGATTTGAACTTGATCCTCAAGATTCCAAGGAGAGTGTCAAATCTACTCAGCTGTGGTAGCTAACTATTAGACTGAATTATGAATTTTGATGTTATCAAACAGTTCGTGGTAACGAACTGTAAGTAAGGAGCGACCCGGCTCAATGGTAACCGAAACTCTAGAAAACGGGTTTTTGATACCAATAGATATATCAAAAGAATCAGATTTCAATGCTGATTTCAAATATATAACTTTCATCAAGTTTAGAGCTACCCATCAAAAGTTACGCGCCTGAGAAAATTTGGCTGATTTTCAAAAAAAGGGGGAAAGACCCCCTAAAAGTTATAGAACCTTAATGAAAATCACACCATCATATTCAGCGTATCAGAGAACCCTACTGTAGAGGTTTCAAGCTCCTATCTACAAAAATGTGGATTTTTGCATTTTTTGCCAGAAGAAAGATCACGGATGCGTGTTTATTTGTTTGTTTGTTTGTTTGTTTTTTTTTTTTTTTTTCCCAGGGGTGATCGTATCGACCCAGTGGTCCTAGAATATCGTGGGAGGGCTCATTGGAACGGAAATTAAAAGTTCTAGTGCCCTTTTTAAGTGACCAAAAAAAATGGAGGGCAACTAGGCCCCCTCCCACGCTTATTTTTTTACCAAAGTCACCCGATCAAAATTTTGAGATAGCCATTTTGTTCAGCATGGTCGAAAATATGATAAATATGTCTTTTGGGATGACTTAATCCCCCGAAGTACCCAGAGGGAGGGCTAAAAGATATGAACTTTACCCAATGTTAACATATAGTATTGGTTATTCGGAAGTATACAGAAGTTTTCAGGAGGTTTTTTTCTGCTAGTGGGAGGGAAGGGTGGGTCGGGGGTTATGTTGGAGGATCTGTTCATGAAGGAAGTTTTCATGGGGGAAGGGAAATCGCCATGAAGGGGGCGCCGGACTTGCCAGCATTATTTATTGGTTATTGGGAAGTATACAACCATTTTCAGGAAGGATTTTTTCTGGAGGGGGGGGGGGGCTAGAGGAGGGAGTTACTCTGGAGAATATTTCCGTGGAGGATGTTCCTTTGGGGTAAGGGACATTTCTATGAAGGGGGTGCCGGATTTCCAAGCATTATTTAAAAAACGATCAGAAATTAAATAAAAAAAAAACCAAGTTTTTTCAACTGAAATGTAAGAAGGAATATCAAACAGTTCGTGGTAACGAACTGTAAGTAAGGAGCGACCCGGCTCAATGGTAACCGAAACTCTAAAAAACGGGATTTTGATACCAATAGATACATCAAAAGAATCAGATTTTAATTCTGATTTCAAATATATAAGTTTCATTAAGTTTAGTCTAACCCATCAAAAGTTACGTGCCTGAGAAAATTTGGCTGATTTTCGAAAAAAGGGGGAAAGACCCCCTAAAAGTTATAGAACCTTAATGAAAATCACACCATCATATTCAGCGTATCAGAGAACCCTACTGTAGAGGTTTCAAGCTCCTATCTACAAAAATGTGGAATTTTCCATTTTTTGCCAGAAGAAAGATCACGGATGCGTGTTTATTTGTTTGTTTGTTTGTTTGTTTGTTTGTTTTTTTTTTTCCCAGGGGTGATCGTATCGACCCAGTGGTCCTAGAATATCGTAGGAGGGCTCATTGGAACGGAAATTAAAAGTTCTAGTGCCCTTTTTAAGTGACCAAAAAAAATGGAGGGCAACTAGGCCCCCTCCCACGCTCATTTTTTTCCCAAAGTCACCCGATCAAAATTTTGAGATTGCCATTTTGTTCAGCATGGTCGAAAATATGATAAAAATGTCTTTTAGGATGACTTGATCCCCCAAAGTCCCCAGGGGGAGGGCTGAAAGTTATGAACTTTACTCAATGTTAACATATAGTATTGGTTATTGGGAAGTATACAGACTTTTTCAGAGGAGATTTTTTCTGGTAGGTGGGGGAAGGAGAGGGTCGGGGGCTATATGGAAGGATCTTTCCATGAAGGAAGTTTTCATGGGGGAAGGGACATTGCTATGAAGGGGGCGCCGGATTTCCCAGCATTATTAAAGAAAAAGATCAGGAATTAAATAAAAAAAACAAGTTTTTCAACTGATCAACTGATTTTGATTAAGAGGTCATTTTTCAAGAACTGGAAAAAATTCGAACATAGTTTAAAGAGCAGGGTATTGACTAGGGGGCGAACCCTCTAATATACGTGTTAAAAATTTATGAATATAGAAGTTCGTTACGTAAGTTAATTCTAAGTTACGTATATTTATTACTAATAAAAACGTTCGTAAATAAAATTAAACAAGTTTCGTGAAAGCCATTTAACCAAATATAATATGCAAATTTTGTTTTAATTATTCATGTACGGTGAGCCAAAATCAAAACCTGCATTAATTCAAAAACGTTCAAAAATTAAATAAAAAAAACAAGTTTTTTTAACTGAAAGTAAGGAACGACGTTAAAACTTAAAACGAACAGAAATTATTCCGTATATGAAGGGGGCTGTCCCCTCCTCAACGCCTCGCTCTTTACGCTAAAGTTTGACTTTCTCACAACTCTATTTTTTTAAACAATAAAAAAACTTTAGCGTAAAGAGCGAGGCGTTGAGGAGGGGACAGCCCCCTTCATATACGGAATAATTTCTGTTCGTTTTAAGTTTTAACGTCGTTCCTTACTTTCAGTTAAAAAAACTTGTTTTTTTTATTTAATCATAAATAGAGGCTGCCCAAGTAAAACAGTGGTTATATTTAAGATCAAATTAATCCACAGTTGTAAACTTGCCCAACGGTTATTTCATTTGTTTTATACCCCCCCCCCCCCCCGGTGAAGAAGATGATAAAGCAGTCTGGAATCTCATATTTGGAAGCATATTTGGAAGGGAGGGACAAAATTCCGGTGATGGGTAACCGTTTCGATGTCAATTTAGATTATAGTAGTTGTCCGAATGTTTGTCATTGCAGGCCCGTATATCGCATGAAGAACCGTTTCTTGTTAGACGAAGTGGCGGTTCCGGTTTTCTCCTTCAGGGAACAAATATGAACCCTTCGATGCACAATATTCTGCAAAATTCGAAGAGCTTTTTCAGTCAACCTTGAAGAATAACAATTGGGGTATATTTGTTACAATGAACAAATATGTCGTAATCTTCATTTCCATTGACCGTTTGGTATGGTGTCACGGACCCTCCGAATTCAGAGAAACGCCCCTCCATATTCAGAGGTATCACTACCACATAGAGATTTTAACTGGATCCTCAAGATTCCAAGGGGAGTGTCAAATCCACTCAGCTGTGGTAGCTGGATTATGAACTTTGATGTTACCATGAACAGAGGCTGCCCAAATACAAAAGTGGTTATATTTAAGATCAAATTAGTCACAGAAGAATGGTCACAGAAGATGACATACCATGACTCCTCTAGTTGACCTCTAATGGAAAACTTGATACCATTCGCAAAAAAACCTGTTTACTTTCTTTGATAGCTTGGATACACTTACGCTATTTGGATTTGGTCAAATTTTAAGAGCAGAAGTAGCCCCGAACGTTTGAACAGAATACCCTCAGTCGTTCTTGGGATACTGCTGAGATGCCTTATTGGGAATTAGCATTATCACAGCGCATTTTGATTTAATCTTAAGTCAACATTTAGTTTTTAAACATATAAAAATTGGATTTGAGGAAGACTAAAATCTATTCTATAAATCATATACAACAACTTTCTATATAAACCTTAAATGCCCCCAGGGCATAACTTACAACCCGTGCACTGAGGGATCTGAGGGGGTTATCATCCTAAAAGACCTAATTTCCAGGACTTTCAACTACTTTGAACAAAATGGAAATCTCAAAATTTTGATTGGATGTGTTTGGGGAAATGGTGGGCGTGGAACTGCTGAGATGCCTTATTGGGAATTAGCATTATCACAGCGCATTTTGATTTAATCTTAAGTCAACATTTAGTTTTTAAACATATAAAAATTGGATTTGAGGAAGACTAAAATCTATTCTATAAATCATATACAACAACTTTCTATATAAACCTTAAATGCCCCCAGGGCATAACTTACAACCCGTGCACTGAGGGATCTGAGGGGGTTATCATCCTAAAAGACCTAATTTCCAGGACTTTCAACTACTTTGAACAAAATGGAAATCTCAAAATTTTGATTGGATGTGTTTGGGGAAATGGTGGGCGTGAGAGGGGCGTTAGTCGCTATCCAATAACTTTCAACTATTAAAAAAGGCACTTTCCATTTCAATTTCCAATTGAATGAGCCCTTTTGAAGTTTCTACGACAACGCTTTCAATAAAAACTTTACATACCCCCAGGGCATAACTTACACCCCCTGCCCTGAGGGCTGTGGGGGGAGGGGTTGTTATCCTTAAATACCTAATTTCCAAAACTTTCAACTACGTTGAATAAAATGGCTATTTAAAAATTTTGATTGGATGTGTTTTGGGAAAAGGTGGGCAAGAGAGGGGGGTTAGTTGCCCTCAAATCACTTTTTACTATTAAAATGGTACTAGTCCTTTGAATTTCAAATCGAATGAGCCCTTTTTCATGTTTCTACGACACAGATTTCAATAAAAACCTTATATACCCCCAGGGCATAACTTATAAACCTTGCCCTGAGGGTTGTGGGTATCTCAAAATTTTTACTGGATGTGTCTGGGGGAATGATGGGTGTGGGGAGGGGCTAGTTTCCCTCCAATCACTTTCGACTACTAAAAAAGGCAATAGCCCTTTGAATTTCCAGTCAAATGAGCTTTTATTGAAGTTTCTACGACAACGGCTTCTTTAAAACCTTATATATCCCCAGGGCATAACTTAAAACCCTTGCCCTGAAGGATGTTGGGGAGTGTCCTCCTCAAAAACATATTTTCTATCTGAAAATCAACTACGCTGAACAAAATGGCTATATCAAAATTTTGATTGGATGTGTTTGGGGGAATGATGGGCACGGGGTGGGCTAGTTGCCCTCCAATCGCTTTCGACTATTAAAACGGGCACTAGCCCTTTGAATTTCCAATCGAATGAGCATTTTTTGAAGTCTCTACAACAACGCCTTCTATAAAAACCTTATATGCCCCCAGGGCATAACTTAAAACCCTTGCCCCGAGGGTTGTGGGGGAGTATCCTCCTCAAAAACATATTTTGTATCTGGAAATCAATTACGCTGAACAAAATGGCTATCTCAAAATTTTGATTGGATGTGTTTGGGGGAATGATGGGCTTGGGGGGGGCTAGTTGCCCTCCAATCACTTTCGACTATTAAAAAGTGCACTAGCCCTTTGAATTTCCAATCGAATGAGCCTTTTTTGAAGCTTCTACGACAACGCCTTCTATAAGAACCTTATATGCCCCCAGGACATAACTTAAAACCCTTGCCCCGAGGGTTGTGGGGGAGTGTCCTCCACAAAAACATATTTTGTATCTGGAAATCAATTATGCTGAACAAAATGGCTATCTCAAAATTTTGATTGGCCGTGTTTGGGGGAATGATGGTCTTGGGGAGGGGAGGGGGGTGCTAGTTGCCCTCCAATCACTTTCGACTATTAAACAGGGCACTAGCCACTCCAACTTCCAATCGAATGAGCCCTTTCTGAAGTTTCTATGACAACTCCTTACATTGAACATGAAAGCACATTAAACATGAAAAAATACACTTTTTTAATTTATTTATAATAAAAAATACAACATTTACATAGGCACAGAGAAAAAAAAAACACTTAAATAAATACACTTTTTTTTGTTTATTTATTTACAGAAAAAATACAACATTTATTAGAATATAGCACTTGAAATAATATCAAACACTTTTATTTACAGCATTTGGTATGGGATCCCCCCCCCCACCCCCCAGGGGCGGCCGCTGCGGCGGCCGGGGGCCCGCTGCGGCGGGCCGGGAAGCGCCGCGGGAGGTGCAGCTGATAAGCTGTAAAGTAATAGTTTTTATTCATTTTAAGTTTAAACTTCATTCTTTACTTAACAAGTTCATAACTTCCAGCCCTTCCCCCAGGAACTGTGGGGGGTTAAGTCATCCTGAAAGACATATTTATTAGATTTTCGACTATGCTGAACAAAATGGTTATCTCAAAATTTTATTAGGTGACTTTGGGGAAAAAATGAGCGTAGGAGAGGGCCAAGTTACCCTCCAATTTTTTTTCGTCACTTAAAAAGGGCACTAGAACTTTTAATTTCCGTTCAAATAAGCCCTCTTACGATATTCTAGGACTAATGGATCAATACGATCATCCCTGTGAAAAAAAAAAAAAGTTTTTTTCAACTGAAAGTAAGGAGCATCATTAAAACTCAAAACGAACAGAAACTATTCCATATATGAAGGGTTTGCTCTCTCCTCAACACCTTTGCTCTTTCCGGTAAAGTTTTAATCACTTTCAAAAAAGCTTCCTATTCTAATTAAACGACCCTTTTGTTTCAAGAGTCATTCTAAAAAAAAAAATAGGGCAAACAGTCAAACTTTAATGTAAAGAGTAAGGTATTGAGAAGGGGGGCAACCTCTTCATATACGGAATAATTTATGCTCATTTCGACTTTTAGTGTTGGTCCTTACTTTCAGTTGGAAAAAACTAGTTTTTTTTTATTTAATCGACTACAGCTTTTAGTCTTCGCAATTTTTGTATTAACCAGGAGTTTTGTAACAGCATGCGACCAAGCTATTAATTAATTCATATCTGTAATTCTAAATTTAAAACACTCAATAGCTGGTTGATATTACTCGCCGTTGCCTGAGACACTGCTAAAAAAATTAATAAACAACAACCCTAAGTTATTGACATGCCACACTTTAAAAAAGATACCCTGTATGTTTTGTCGGGGAAATAAGCTCGGGAATTAGTTGGTTTATCAGGACACTTAGTAACTGTATCAGAATACTCGGTAAATGCTCCTAAAAAAGGAAAGCGAAGTCAGGAAAGTAATTTAAAACCTTAGAGAATTAGAAACATTCTTGTAAAAAATCTGGTGATTCAAAAACTTTTCACGAGTTTTTTTTTTTTTTTACTGGCTTAAACTTTCACACAGAGGAGTAAGTCAAATGGAGCTCCCAGTATTACATACGCTATCAGGAAATCAACTACGCTGAACAAAATGGCTATCTCAAAATTTTGATTGGATGTGTTTGGGGGAATGATGGGCGTCAGGGGGGGGGGGCTAGTTGCCCTCCAATAATTTTCGACTATTAAAAAGGGCACTAGAATTCTCGATTTCCAATCGAATGAGCCCCTTTTGCAGTTTCTACGACAACGCCTTCTATAAAAACCATATATGCCCCCAGGGCATAACTTAAAACCCTTGGCCTGAGGGTTGAGGGGGAGTGTCCTCCTCAAAAACATATTTTCTATCAGGAAATCAACTACGCTGAACAAAATGGCTATCTCAAAATTTTGATTGGATGTGTTTGGGGAAATGATGGGCGTGGGGGGGGGCTAGTTGCCCTCTAATCACTTTCGACTATTAAAAAGGGCACTAGAACTCTCGATTTCCAATCGAATGATCCCCCTTTGAAGATTTTCGACGACCCCTTACGTATGAAGTGCCTCTGGGAAAAAATAATTAAATAATAAACAGTAATAAAAGATTGGAGCCGTATTGCCTTTACTATAGGCAACGCTACAACGTTGCCTCTGATAAACAACCTAAGGGACAACCTTGTAAAAAAAAAACACCACTTCGCTGATGACACGACGACAAAGGCATCAATCGCAAAGGACAAAGATCCCAGTGAACCCCACAAGGAGCTCCAGGCTGACCTGGAGAAAATTGAGGCGTGGGCAGATGCATGACTTGTAAGTTTTAACGCATCGAAAACGAAAGAGCTCCCATTTTCTATGGCGCGTAATAAGAGGGCTCATCCTGATTTCATCTTCAGAGGAGAGGCAATAACGCGAGTTGATACACTGCGCCTACTTGGAGTTAATTTCTCTTCGGATCTCTCATGAACTGAGCATCTCAGTAAAATTAGAACCTCTTGCTACAAGAAGTTAGGACTTGTCCTAACATGCAATAGTCTTCTCCCTGATGATTCTATTCTGCCACTTTTTATTTCGTGCATCAGACCTGTCATGGAATATGCATGTCCTCTCTTCGCTGGGTGTATCAAAAAGCCACATCGCTCCACTCCAACATATTCAAAATAGAGCAGTGCGTGCAGCAACCTCTGGCAACACGAAAGCTAAATCCCCAAAGTTGATCCAGGAACGTCTCGATGCGGCGTCCATGTCGGTTTCCTACAAGTACTTGTATAACTCTCCATCAGAGGAGCTATCGAAGCTCGTTCCTTATGCCCTTGTGATTCAACTCGCCGAAGTATAGCTCGTCAGGACTACCTTGAGCAGGGTACTCCCCGCCAAGAATATCTGAAAACGAGTTACACCTGGCGATCGGTTGCCACATAGAATAGATTGCCGGCAGAGGTAATGCCGGAAAATCCTTCCCTTAACGCTTTCAAGAGAAGGTATAACAAATACCTCAGTGTTATAAAATGAGGTAGTTACCAGGACTAGCGACAAATCATCATCTGTGATGGAGTCGCGAAAACTGTAATAAATAAAAAAATAAAAAAAAAGTTATACGAACTAATTATACTAATCAACAACTAAATAAAATAACTATATAACTAAATAAAATTAACTAAATAACTAAATAAAATCAACAAAATATAGTAATTATACTAACTAATTATGAAAATCACTAAATAGTTATACAAACCGATTAAAATCGAAGATTTTAAGTTAGAGTGAAGAAACGCCGTGAGATATTCAATAGATCGGAAAAATTACTTGACTGTGTCTCTACATCAAATAAATATAATCAATCAGTTTTTAATACGTTGATAAATTAATTAATTGATAGATTATAGGTTTCCGTTATTTAATTATTTATTCAATTATAGGTTTTCATAGTTAATCATAGTTAATTAATCAGTTGTTAATCAATTAACCAATTAGCTTAAATTGTTAATATTTAACAAACTATCAAAAGTAATTATTAATTAATATACCGTCTTAGGTAGCAGGTTAGGTATCCAACATTACATCCAATATCCCGTTTAATGGCCTTTTAGATTTTTTTTGTCCGTTATAAAGTTTTTTATTTTAATACACTGGGAACCGTAATTGTACGTAAATATAAATAATTAATATACGATTTTAGTGATTCATAGTTATTAATTACTAATTAAAAAGTAATTATCAATTAATTTTAAGAGAGCATCTCCAAATAAACAAACTTAAAAAAGAGAAGGAACAAGCTACCCTCATATGAATATCAAGAGAATTAATTTAATTAAACTATGACACTAAATAATAGGCAACAAAATATTTACCTAAAGCAAAATCATATATCATTTATTTCGTCCTTTAAAACTTTTTTTGTTTGTCAAATAGTGCGATTAATTTTAGTGGATTGGCAACCTTGCTTTTATATTTCAAGAATTATGGACAGCAAATTATTGATACGTTCAACGATAGAGATATCAGAAACACTCAAGTAATAAACTACGAATAACAGGATTTTTTTTAATTAATATCAAGTTGGAAAATGGGTTTAGGATGGACGTTAAGAAAGTAACTTGCTCTGAAATGGTCTTTGAAAAGTATTTCTTGGTGTTGAGGTATCCAAAAAGCTGTAAAGTATAGTTGTGGGTGAAAAAGATAAGTACTTCAAGTTGGAAAATGGGTTTAGGAGGAACATTAAGAAAGTAACTTGCTCTGAAATGGTCTTTGAAAAGTATTTCTTGGTGTTGAGGTATCCAAAAAGCTGTAAAGTATAGTTGTGGATGAAAAAGATAAGTACTTCAACTTGTAAAATGGGTTTAGGATGGACATTAAGAAAATAGCTTGCTCTGAAAAGATATAATAAAGCCTTAAAAAAGTATTAAGAAATGGAGAGGGGACTCTTTGGGGGTCCGGGGTCCCTTGGGGGGCCGGGTGGTCCTTCGGGGCGCCGGGGGCCCCTTTGGTGGGCCCGGGGGACCCTTTGGGAGCCTGGGGAGGAGAGCTATGAGGATTATGAGGATGAGGATTATTACTCTGAGGTAGTGGCAATACCTTATGTAAGATTCAAGGATTAAATTTAATGCACGCATTAAACTAGGTAGTGTCGATAACCTGCCATAGAGTACCAGTGAGAAAGCCGCGTCGTGTCTATGAACAAGCACAGAGTACGATTATGTAATCAATTTCTCAGATATCTAACTGTCCTAGTCGATTACGTCATTCAATGCCCATAAATGGATTCCCGTCACTAGCTCTTGATAGGGTTCTACGAACAAGCACAGAGTACGATTATGTAATCAATTTCTCAGATATCCAACTGTCCTAGTTGATTACGTCATTCAATGCCCATAAATGGATTCCCGTCACTAGCTCCTGATAGGGTTCTACCGATTATGTAATCAATTTCTCGGGAATTCTCTCCCTTCGATTACGCAATCAATATATCTCTTCCCCACCTTCCCCTTAGAACCAACAAATTAATTCCCCTTTCTTGAATCAATAATTCCCCTTAGAAACAAGAAATTAATTCCCCTTTCGTGAATCAATAATTCCCCTTAGAAACAACAAATTAATTCCCCTTTCTTGAATCAATAATTCCCCTTAGAAACAACAAATTAATTCCCCTTTCGTGTCAAATCAATCAACCATGACATCATCTGTCACGTGTGATCTAACTGTTTCCTATTTCTGGATACCTTGACATTCGCTCCGAGCATGCACTTGCCCAAAACAACAACAACAACAGCAAATAAATCGACCTTTGGAAATTTAGGTCATTGACCCCATTAACCACGTGTTCTCCCTAGGGACTCTATGCCCTTATTTGGTGTACTGACAGAGTTAGACTAAATTGTAGATGGTAGCAGGAGTGAGTGTCACGAGTCGGACCCTCCTTTCTACTCACTTCTGACTATAGTGATAGTTTTCTTCTAAAGTGAATTGAGCTTTATCTTATTTCTCAGTCCACAACTATGTTCCAATCTAAAACTGCTATGCTGAAGAAATTTTGCCAACGAAAACAGAAGCATTGTCCTTACTTTCGGTGTGTCTACAGAGCGCCCTCAAAGTATACCAAAATTCGTTGGCTGGGAAAAAAACTCAAGAGGAAAGTATGGGAAAAATTTTACAAATCTTAGCACTACAATAGATCCTATCAGGTTAAACAACGATTTTGGCGTATTTCTCTTTTACTTTTTTCTCATATCTTCACGTGTCTTAGATAATATAAGCAAATAAATAATAAATATTAGTAAACAATAGTAAATTAATATTATGAGTAAATATGTATTATATATTTCATTTTATTAATGTTTTATGTTACTTCCAAAATGGGCAAAAATTATGTTTCCTTGATCTGTGGATTTCAGCTTTGCTGAAAAGGTCAAAATTAGCTTGGTGTAATTTATTAAATTTACAACAGGGTTGCAATCCAATTAAAATAAGAAACGCTATTCAACCGTCAGAATGTTACTACAAGACAAAATAAGATAATTTTATGTAATGCTAGGTATTTTATCTATTGTTCATGTTTATTACTTAAGTTTATTGATTATTGATATACAACTCCCCCCCCCTCGATATGTCTAAAGAACCTGCTGGAAAAAAATCTTAAATTTATTAAACACATAACCAGGGGTGCCACTGCATTGAAATAAAATACACTATTTGATGGGATAAATGGTGCTACAAGACAACACAACGTTAAATCTGATTTAGTATTAGACACCTAACCTGTTGTTCAACACGGTTTATTAAATAACATGTTAAATATTTTTGTAGCATCTGATATAATTAATATATACTAGTCAATTTTAAAGGAAGGAAATCTAGAACCATGCTGCTGTTGGACTACTGTTAAAATTTTGAAGTAACTTACTACATCCAGATATTCCCCATTCCAAAAACAGAAACGTTTTTCAAATAAGTCCCAGCACTCAATTTACACATACTTTACTGGACTATACACACTGCCTGTTAGCATGGAGGACAGCCTGGCTTTAGAAAGAGTCGTTATCTCTTGAAACTTTCCGTTAATTAAAGCTCAATAATAGAAATAGAGACTATGTATAGGGAGAAATAGAGCACAGGAATATGGAAAATAAAATAAATTAGTATAATATTAATTTTTAAAAAATCGTGTTTTTCGTAGTTTATTACTTGAGTGTTTCTGATATCTCTATCGTTGAACGTATCAATAATTTGCTGTCCATAATTCTTGAAATATAAAAGCAAGGTTGCCACTCCAATAAAATTGATCGCACTATTTGACAAACAAAAAAAGTACTAAAGGACGAAATAAATGATATATGATTTTGCTTTAGGTAAATATTTTGTTGCCTATTATTTAGTGTCACAGTTTAATTAAATTAATTCTCTTGATATTAGTAGAAAGGCCTCATGAGCTCCGACGAGGACAATACCCCTTCGAATCCCGATCCGGACACTTTTTTTTAAAACTCCCACGAGGACCACGTGGTTTATGGTCCTAATAAGGGCATGGAATCCCTAGAGAGAAAGATTACGTAATGGGGTCAATGACCTCTTTTTCCAAGGTCGATTTGTTTGATGTTTCTATGTGTAATAACCTAACCGGGACGAAGGTTGCACATGCGCATTGAATTCTAACGGGGACAATGTTATTGATCTAGGACTCGAGGGGGAAGTGAATTTCCGAGAACTTGATTGCGTAATCAAAGTGTGTCAACAACAACAACAACATCGACCTTGACATTCGCTGAGAGCGTGCACTTACAACAACAACAACAACATCGACCTTGGAACACCTGTGCTGTCGACCTCAATTCACCTATCGTGAATCAATAATTCCCCTTAGAAACAACAAATTAATTTCCCCTTTCATGACAGATCAATCAATCAATGACATCATCTGTCAGACTTTAAAAATTTCCGCCTAGAAACGATTCTCCAGGAATAGATCCAAGTCATTAATGTCTTTGACTCGGAAACAACTCTTTGGAGTTCGACCAAAAGGATATTAATAGCCAAAGGCCATGGAAACAATTCTCCAAGAAACATCTTAGCGATGAATTGTTTTAGCGCGCGAAAGGGTTTCTTTTGTAATTTCAAATGTGAAAGCACAGGGATGCCAAACAAAAGGAACACGCTGAAATTACGTTTAGGGATTATTTGGGCGAAACTGTTTTAGACAGGTTATGGAACTATTTCGGCGAAACAGTTAGAGACATTTTAAAAGATGATTTTTGAAGAGATTTTAGAAGAGAATTTAATGGTGAAACTCTGTGGTCGTTATAATACACAAGTTTCATTTGAACAGTGTTGTGAGGTCCTCTAACCCAACCCCAAAGGGTTCCAATCCTCCTACCCCAACCCCGAAGGAAGCCCCCGGTCCTCAAAGGTCCCCCAAGCTCCCAAAGGACCACCGGCGCCCCCAAAGGCCCACCCAGACCTCCAAAGGCCATCCCCGGGCCCCCCAAAGGCCCATCGAGCTCCCAAAGGACCAACGGGGTCCCAAAGGCCCTCCACCGGTCCCCAACTGCCCCCCGGACCCCCAAAGGCCCTCCCTGTGCCCCAAAGGCCCTCCATGTGCCCCAAAGGCCCTCCCCCGGCCCCCAAAGGTCCCCCGGACCAGAGAAGCACAGCCGGGATGCGCCGTGGGCCAGGAAAGCGCCGCAGGAGATGCGCCGCAGGGAGGTACCGCAGGGTGCGCCGCAGGAATGCGCTGCAGGAATGCGCCGCAAAAAGTAAACTAAAAAGTAAAAATTTCGAAATGTTATCCCCCAAACGCCCTCCTCAGACCCCCAAAGGCCCTCCCCTGGTCCTCAAAGGTCCCCCGAGCTCCCAAAGGGCCAACCGGCCTTCAAGGGTCCCCCGGGCCCCCAAAGGTTCTCCCCCGGTCCCCAAAGGTCCACTGGGCTCCCAAAGGCCCTCCCCGGTCCCCAAAGGTCCACCGGGCTCTCAAAAGACCACTCAATCCTCAAGGGCCCCCGGATCCCCAAACGTCCTCCCTGGGTCCCAAAGGTCCTCCCCCGGTCCCCCGTCGTTCGTTGATGTGTGTTGTCTGAAACCTATGATTTGGGATGTGTAGTTTGCTACTTCAGGCTTTTCTGAGCTAAGGTTTCCTAGTATTTCCTAGGTGAATGTTGTCTGAAACCAATAGTTTGGGATGAGTAGTTTGCTTTTTCAGGCTTTTATGAGCTAGGTTTCTTAGCCTTTCGTTGGTGTGTGTTGACTGAAACTTATGATTTGGGATATGTAGTTTGCTATTTTTGACTTTTCTGAGTTGGATTTCTTAGTCTTTCATAGGTGTGTGGTGTCTGAAACCTATGATTTGGGATGTGTAGTTTGCTATTTTCGACTTTTCTGAGCTAGGTTTCTTAGCCTTTCATAGATATGTGTTGTTAGAAAATTATGATTTGGGATGTTTAGTTTGCTATTTCAGGCTTTTCTGAGCTAAAGTTTTCTAGTATTTCGTAGGTGAATGTTGTCTGAAACCAATAGTTTGGGATGAGTAGTTTGCTATTTTTGACTTTTCTGAGCTAGGTTTCTTAGTCTTTCGTTGGTGTGTGTTGACTGAAACCTATGATTTGGGATGGTTAATTTGCTATTTTTGACTTTTCTGAGCTAGATTTCTTAGCCTTTCATAGGTGTGTCCTTTCTGAAAATTATGATTTGGGAGGTGTAGTTTGCTTTTTGGACTTTTCAGAGCTAGGATTCTTAGTCACTCATAGGTGTTTGTTGTCTGAAACTTCGAGTTTGGGATGAGTAGTTGGCTATTTCGGACTTTTTTGAGTTGGATTTCTTAGTCTTTCATAGGTGTGTGGTGACTGAAACTTATGATATGGGATATGTAGTTTGCTATTTTTGACTTTTCTGAGTTGGATTTCTTAGTCTTTCATAGGTGTGTGGTGTCTGAAACCTATGATTTGGGATGTGTAGTTTGCTATTTTCGACTTTTCTGAGCTAGGTTTCTTAGCCTTTCATAGATATGTGTTGTTAGAAAATTATGATTTGGGATGTTTAGTTTGCTATTTCAGGCTTTTCTGAGCTAAAGTTTTCTAGTATTTCGTAGGTGAATGTTGTCTGAAACCAATAGTTTGGGATGAGTAGTTTGCTTTTTCAGGCTTTTATGAGCTAGGTTTCTTAGCCTTTCGTTGGTGTGTGTTGACTGAAACTTATGATTTGGGATATGTAATTTGCTATTTTTGACTTTTCTGAGCTAGATTTCTTAGCCTTTCATAGGTGTGTCCTTTCTGAAAATTATGATTTGGGAGGTGTAGTTTGCTTTTTGGACTTTTCA
>CM051274.1:19614180-19666680 GCA_027921565.1 Artemia sinica
TGTGTGCATGTAAGTTTTTGTGTGCATGTAAGTTTTTGTGTGCATGTAAGTTTTCGTGTGCATGTGTAATCCCAAATCATAGGTTTCAGACAGCATTCACCAACGAAATACTAGGAAACCTTAGCTCAGAAAAGCCTGAAATAGCAAACTATTCATCCCAAACTAGAAGTTTCAGTCAACAAACGCCTATGAGAGATTAAGAATCATAACTCTGAAAAGTCCAAAAAGCAAACTACACCTCCCAAATCATGATTTTCTGACAACACATACCTATGAAAGGCTAAGAAACCTAGCTCAGAAAAGTCGAAAATAGCAAACTACACATCCCAAATCATAGGTTTCAGACAACACACACCTATGAAAGACTAAGAAATCCAACTCAGAAAAGTCAAAAATAGCAAACTAAATATCCCATATCATAAGTTTCAGTCACCACACACCTATGAAAGACTAAGAAATCCAACTCAAAAAAAGCCCGAAATAGTAATTTACATATCCCAAATCATAAGTTTCAGACAACATTCACCTACGAAATACTAAGAAACCTTAGCTCAGAAAAGTCTGAAATAGCCAACTACTCATCCCAAACTCGAAGTTTCAGACAACAAACACCTATGAGTGACTAAGAATCCTAGCTCTGAAAAGTCCAAAAAGCAAACTACACCTCCCAAATCATAATTTTCAGAAAGGACACACCTATGAAAGGCTAAGAAATCTAGCTCAGAAAAGTCAAAAATAGCAAATTAACCATCCCAAATCATAGGTTTCAGTCAACACACACCAACGAAAGGCTAAGAAACCTAGCTCAGAAAAGCCTGAAAAAGCAAACTACTCATCCCAAACTATTGGTTTCAGACAACATTCACCTACGAAATACTAGAAAACTTTAGCTCAGAAAAGCCTGAAATAGCAAACTAAACATCCCAAATCATAATTTTCTAACAACACATATCTATGAAAGGCTAAGAAACCTAGCTCAGAAAAGTCGAAAATAGCAAACTACACATCCCAAATCATAGGTTTCAGACACCACACACCTATGAAAGACTAAGAAATCCAACTCAGAAAAGTCAAAAATAGCAAACTACATATCCCATATCATAAGTTTCAGTCACCACACACCTATGAAAGACTAAGAAATCCAACTCAAAAAAGCCCGAAATAGCCAACTACTCATCCCAAACTCGAAGTTTCAGACAACAAACACCTATGAGTGACTAAGAATCCTAGCTCTGAAAAGTCCAAAAAGCAAACTACACCTCCCAAATCATAATTTTCAGAAAGGACACACCTATGAAAGGCTAAGAAATCTAGCTCAGAAAAGTCAAAAATAGCAAATTAACCATCCCAAATCATAGGTTTCAGTCAACACACACCAACGAAAGACTAAGAAACCTAGCTCAGAAAAGTCAAAAATAGCAAACTACTCATCCCAAACTATTGGTTTCAGACAACATTCACCTACGAAATACTAGAAAACTTTAGCTCAGAAAAGCCTGAAATAGCAAACTAAACATCCCAAATCATAATTTTCTAACAACACATATCTATGAAAGGCTAAGAAACCTAGCTCAGAAAAGTCGAAAATAGCAAACTACACATCCCAAATCATAGGTTTCAGACACCACACACCTATGAAAGACTAAGAAATCCAACTCAGAAAAGTCAAAAATAGCAAACTACATATCCCAAATCATAAGTTTCAGTCAACACACACCAACGAAAGGCTAAGAAACCTAGCTCATAAAAGCCTGAAAAAGCAAACTACTCATCCCAAACTATTGGTTTCAGACAACATTCACCTAGGAAATACTAGGAAACCTTAGCTCAGAAAAGCCTGAAGTAGCAAACTACACATCCCAAATCATAGGTTTCAGACAACACACATCAACGAACGACGGGGGACCGGGGGAGGACCTTTGGGACCCAGGGAGGACGTTTGGGGATCCGGGGGCCCTTGAGGATTGAGTGGTCTTTTGAGAGCCCGGTGGACCTTTGGGGACCGGGGAGGGCCTTTGGGAGCCCAGTGGACCTTTCGGGACCGGGGGAGAACCTTTGGGGGCCCGGGGGACCCTTGAAGGCCGGTTGGCCCTTTGGGAGCTCGGGGGACCTTAGAGGACCAGGGGAGGGCCTTTGGGGGTCTGAGGAGGGCGTTTGGGGGATAACATTTCGAAATTTTTACTTTTTAGTTTACTTTTTGCGGTGCATTCCTGCAGCGCATTCCTGCGGCGCACCCTGCGGTGCCTCCCTGCGGCGCATCTCCTGCGGCGCATCCCTGCGGCACATCCTGCGGCGCTTTCCTGGCCCACGGCGCATCCCGGCTGCGCTTCTCTGGTCCGGGGGACCTTTGGGGGCCGGGGGAGGGCTTTTGGGGCACATGGAGGGCCTTTGGGGCACAGGGAGGGCCTTTGGGGGTCCGGGGGGCAGTTGGGGACCGGTCGAGGGCCTTTGGGACCCCGTTGGTCCTTTGGGAGCTCGATGGGCCTTTGAGGGGCCCGGGGATGGCCTTTGGAGGTCTGGGTGGGCCTTTGGGGGCACCGGTGGTCCTTTGGGAGCTTGGGGGACCTTTGAGGACCGGGGGCTTCCTTCGGGGTTGGGGTAGGAGGATTGGAACCCTTTGGGGTTGGGTTAGAGGACCTCACAACACTGTTCAAATGAAACTTGTGTATTATAACGACCACAGAGTTTCACCATTAAATTCTCTTCTAAAATCTCTTCAAAAATCATCTTTTAAAATGTCTCTAACTGTTTCGCCGAAATAGTTCCATAACCTGTCTAAAACAGTTTCGCCCAAATAATCCCTAAACGTAATTTCAGCGTGTTCCTTTTGTTTGGCATCCCTGTGCTTTCACATTTGAAATTACAAAAGAAACCCTTTCGCGCGCTAAAACAATTCATCGCTAAGATGTTTCTTGGAGAATTGTTTCCATGGCCTTTGGCTATTAACATCCTTTTGGTCGAACTCCAAAGAGTTGTTTCCGAGTCAAAGACATTAATGACTTGGATCTATTCCTGGAGAATCGTTTCTAGGCGGAAATTTTTAAAGTCTGACAGATGATGTCATTGATTGATTGATCTGTCATGAAAGGGGAAATTAATTTGTTGTTTCTAAGGGGAATTATTGATTCACGATAGGTGAATTGAGGTCGACAGCACAGGTGTTCCAAGGTCGATGTTGTTGTTGTTGTTGTAAGTGCACGCTCTCAGCGAATGTCAAGGTCGATGTTGTTGTTGTTGTTGACACACTTTGATTACGCAATCAAGTTCTCGGAAATTCACTTCCCCCTCGAGTCCTAGATCAATAACATTGTCCCCGTTAGAATTCAATGCGCATGTGCAACCTTCGTCCCGGTTAGGTTATTACACATAGAAACATCAAACAAATCGACCTTGGAAAAAGAGGTCATTGACCCCATTACGTAATCTTTCTCTCTAGGGATTCCATGCCCTTATTAGGACCATAAACCACGTGGTCCTCGTGGGAGTTTTAAAAAAAGTGTCGGGATCGGGATTCGAAGGGGTATTGTCCTCGTCGGAGCTCATGAGGCCTTTCTACTGATATTCACATGAGGGTAGCTTGTTCTTCCTCTTTTTCCAGTTTGTTTATTTGGAGATACTTTCTTAAAATTAATTGATAATTGCTTTTTAATTAGTAATTAATAACTACGAATCACTAAAATCGTATATTAATTATTTGTATTTACGTACAATTACGGTTCCCAGTGTATTAAAATAAAAAACTTTATAACGGACAAAAAAAAATCTAAAAGGCCATTAAACGGGATATTGGATGTAATATTGGATACCTAACCTGCTACCTAAGACGGTATATTAATTAATAATTACTGTTGATAGTTTGCTAAATATTAACAATTTAAGCTAATTGGTTAATTGATTAACAACTGATTAATTAACTATGATTAACTATGAAAACCTATAATTGAATAAATAATTAAATAATGGAAACCTATAATCTATCAATTAATTAATTTATCAACGTATTAAAAACTGATTGATTATATTTATTTGATGTAGAGACACAGTCAAGTTATTCTTCCGATCTATTGAATATCTCACGGCGTTTCTTCACTCTAACTTAAAATCTTCGATTTTAATCGGTTTGTATAACTATTTAGTGATTTTCATAATTAGTTAGTATAATTACTATATTTTGTTGATTTTATTTAGTTATTTAGTTAATTTTATTTAGTTATATAGTTATTTTATTTAGTTGTTGATTAGTATAATTAGTTCGTATAACTTTTTTTTTATTTTTTTATTTATTACAGTTTTTGCGACTCCATCACAGATGATGATTTGTCGCTAGTCCTGGTAACTACCTCATTTTATAACACTGAGGTATTTGTTATACCTTCTCTTGAAAGCGTTAAGGGAAGGATTTTCCGGCATTACCTCTGCCGGCAATCTATTCTATGTGGCAGCCGATCGCCAGGTGAAACTCGTTTTCAGATATTCTTGGCGGGGAGTACCCTGCTCAAGGTAGTCCTGACGAGCTATACTTCGGCGAGTTGAATCACAAGGGCATCAGGAACGAGCTTCGATAGCTCCTCTGATGGAGAGTTATACAAGTACTTGTAGAAAACCGACATGGACGCCGCATCGAGACGTTCCTGGATCAACTTCGGGGATTTAGCTTTCGTGTTGAAAGAGGTTGCTGCACGCACTGCTCTATTTTGAATATGTTGGAGTGGAGCGATGTGGCTTTTTGGTACACCCAGCGAAGAGAGGACATGCATATTCCATGACAGGTCTGATGCACGAAATAAAAGTGGCAAAATAGAATCATCAGGGAGAAGACTTTTGCATGTTAGGACAAGTCCTAACTTCTTGTAGCAAGAGGTTCTGATTTTACTGAGATGCTCAGTTCATGAGAGATCCGAAGAGAAATTAACTCCAAGTAGGCGCAGTGTATCAACTCGCGTTATTGCCTCTCCTCTGAAGATGAAATCAGGATGAGCCCTCTTATTACGCGCCATAAAAATTGGGAGCTCTTTCGTTTTCGATGCGTTAAAACTTACAAGTCATGCATCTGCCCACGCCTCAATTTTCTCCAGGTCAGCCTGGAGCTCCTTGTGGGGTTCACTGGGATCTTTGTCCTTTGCGATTGATGCTTTTGTTGTCGTGTCATCAGCGAAGTGGTGTTTTTTTTTTTACAAGGTTGTCCCTTAGGTTGTTTATCAGAGGCAACGCTGTAGCGTTGCCTATAGTAAAGGCAATACGGCTCCAATCTTTTATTACTATTTATTATTTAATTATTTTTTCCCAGAGGCACTTCATACGGAAGGGGTCGTCGAAAATCTTCAAAGGGGGATCATTCGATTGGAAATCGAGAGTTCTAGTGCCCTTTTTAATAGTCGAAAGTGATTGGAGGGCAACTAGCCCCCCCCCCCACGCCCATTATTTCCCCAAACATATCCAATCAAAATTTTGAGATAGCCATTTTGTTCAGCGTAGTTGATTTCCTGATAGAAAATATGTTTTTGAGGAGGACACTCCCCCTCAACCCTCAGGGCAAGGGTTTTAAGTTATGCATGGGGGCATATAAGGTTTTTATAGAAGGCGTCGTCGTAGAAACTGCAAAAAGGGGCTCATTCGATTGGAAATCGAGAATTCTAGTGCCCTTTTTAATAGTCGAAAGTTATTGGAGGGCAACTAGCCCCCTGACGCCCATCATTCCCCCAAACACATCCAATAAAAATTTTGAGATAGCCATTTTGTTCAGCGTAGTTGATTTCCTGATAGCGTATGTAATACTGGGAGCTCCATTTGACTTACTCCTCTGTGTGAAAGTTTAAGCCAGTAAAAAAAAAAAAAACTCGTGAAAAGTTTTTGAATCACCAGATTTTTTACAAGAATGTTTCTAATTCTCTAAGGTTTGAAATTACTTTCCTGACTTCGCTTTCCTTTTTTAGGAGCATTTACCGAGTATTCTGATACAGTTACTAAGTGTCCTGATACACCAACTAATTCCCGAGCTTATTTCCCCGAAAAAACATACAGGGTATCTTTTTTAAAGTGTGGCATGTCAATAACTTAGGGTTGTTGTTTATTATTTTTTTAGCAGTGTCTCAGGCAACGGCAAGTAATACCAACCAGCTATTGAGTGTTTTAAATTTAGAATTACAGATATGAATTAATTAATAGCTTGGTCGCATGCTGTTACAAAACTCCTGGTTAATACAAAAATTGCGAAGACTAAAAGCTGTAGTCGATTAAATAAAAAAAAAACTAGTTTTTCCCAACTGAAAGTAAGGACCAACACTAAAAGTCGAAATGAGCATAAATTATTCCGTATATGAAGAGGTTGCCCCCCTTCTCAATACCTTACTCTTTACATTAAAGTTTGACTGTTTGCCCTAATTTTTTTTTTTAGAACGACTCTTGAAACAAAAGGGTCGTTTAATTAGAATAGGAAGCTTTTTTGAAAGCGATTAAAACTTTACCGGAAAGAGCAAAGGTGTCGAGGAGAGAGCAAACCCTTCATATATGAAATAGTTTCTGTTCGTTTTGAGTTTTAATGATGCTCCTTACTTTCAGTTGAAAAAAACTTTTTTTTTTCCAGGGATGATCGTATTGATCCATTAGTCCTAGAATAACGTAAGAGGGCTTATTTGAACGGAAATTAAAAGTTCGAGTGCCCTTTTTAAGTGACAAAAAAAAATTGGAGGGCAACTTGGCCCTCTCCTACGCTCATTTTTTCCCCAAAGTCACGTAATAAAATTTTGAGATAACCATTTTGTTCAGCATAGTCGAAAATCTAATAAATATGTCTTTCAGGATGACTTAACCCCCCACAGTTCCTGGGGGAAGGGCTGGAAGTTATGAACTTGTTAAGTAAAGAATGAAGTTTAAACTTAAAATGAATAAAAACTATTACTTTACAGCTTATCAGCGGCACCTCCCGCGGCGCTTCCCGGCCCGCCGCAGCGGCCGCCCCCGGGGGGGGGATCCCATACCAAATGCTGTAAATAAAGTGTTTGATATTATTTCAAGTGCTTTATTCTAATAAATGTTGTATTTTTTCTATAAATAAATAAACAAAAAAAAGTGTATTTATTTAAGTGTTTTTTTTTCTCTGTGCCTATGTAAATGTTGTATTTTTTATTATAAATAAATTAAAAAAGTGTATTTTTTCATGTTTAATGTGCTTTCATGTTCAATGTAATATTTTTTTTTAAGTATTGTTACTTTTTATGCATATAATAAAAGAAAATATGATTCTTTATTCGTCTTCTTCTTCTTCTCATTATTATTCTTGAACGGAGTAGTAGTAGTAGTAGTAGGGAAATTATTTAGTCATTAGACAGCTATAGTCTACAGTTAGTTGTCTAGGTGAACTGTTGAAGGGAACATGTATCAATTTAAAACACCATTCAGATCGTTTCTGTGTGGACCGTCAATGTCAGGCAAAACAACACTCTTAACTAAAATAATTAAAAATTGCGATAAAATGTCTGTGGAAAAGCCGAATAAAATCTACTATTGTTACAGTATTTGGCAGGAGTCATACGATAAAATAAAAGCAATTGCCACGATGGGATTGGTGCAGATACAATTCACACAGGGACTTGATGTGCCCCATCAAATTTCATTTTGAGAAAAACACTTCCTGCAGCACCCGATGCAAACATCATTATCACATCGGCAATTCTCCACGTCCGAAAACAACAGGTTATGAGCTCTGTTGCACTGGCAGTGGAAAAGCTAAGAGCCAATGGTAACAACATTAAACTTCTTGTCCCCCATACGATCACCAATCAATGTCACATTGCCACCGGCTCTCGTAGCTATAGCGATTCATCATTTATCAATGGAGAAATCCCATCAAAATTGGTTTTGGCCTTTGTAAAGAGTGGCAGTGCCGTTGGATCCTGGACTGAATCTCCCCATGATTTTAATTTTTTCGGTCTATCTAGCCTTGTGTGCAAAGTGAATGGTATTCCACTGTACACTCTATCTTTTGACAATAAATCCTATAGAACTCTGTACGAGTGGACCATGCAATCCCTAGATCATGACTCTCAACTATTTGAAAATGGAATAGCCGACTCAATGTTTTCAAAAAATCATGGGGTAATTGTTTTGGACTTGTCGGGGACTACGGATATGAGCATAGTACGAACAGGGAATGTACGTTTAGAGTGTACATTTGCCGATGCTCTGACTGAGAGTATCACGCTAATATCACTGAGTCAATTTGAAACCTATTGGGAAATCACACCCGACGGCAGTGTTCTACTAGACCTAGCACCATGAACACAAACCAAATAATCAACGTATTTAGTATGGATCCATACATGTCCCAGCACAAGTCCTATTGCATACCTTCGGACTTCATTGAAAAAATTCCAAGTGTTAACAATACCCTAATCATTGTTAATAGCAGTCCATCGACTTTGAAGACCGGCCATTGGCTATGCATCTTTCAAACAGCGAAGAATATTGAATTTTTTGATCCTCTTGGCCTATCGTATAAATTCTACACGCCATACATCAGCAACTTTATTGAAAGCAGTGGGAAAACCATTATTCAAAATCAACGAAGAGTACAAGATTTAACGACTAAGACATGTGGCTTTCATGCACTACTCTTTTTCATGTTCAGATGTCGTGGCTACACCTACAAGCAGTTTCTCAACATCTACGTTGACTTACCTCGATTGAACGACTTTCTAGTGGAAAATATACTTACAAGCGTATTTAATATTGATTTTAGTGCCCTACGAATAAAATGTTCTAAAAATGTATGTGAAATTGTTTATTAATAAAAATTTATATACATGATAAAACGACTTGTCTACTATTTAGATTTCATCTTCTATTAGGTATAGGTATTTGTTGACAACAACTAGTGCAGGTAGATTATCTGAATTCACAGTGTACTGATCCTGATGTACTGCAATGTCAGGGTCACATTTTCTACAATAGAGTGTGACTTCACTCTTGTCATATCTCTTTGTATAGTCAATGATACTATTCTCATTCATTCTATAGAATTCACATGTTTCAATTTGCTTATTTGAAGCAATTTCACAAACAGTGTCCTCAAGTGTCGAATCACATTCCGTCACAGCCAAATAAAAATCAGTGGGTTTATAATCATAAGACCCATTGTCTTCACAACGATGACGTAGAAACCATATTCTTTTGCTGTTCCAACAGTTGAATCGCTGACCCGGCTCCTCCTCCCAGAACAATCTAAAACCACGACGATACCAATCTCGTAGCAATAAACTAAAATCACGCTTAGGATTCTTTCCAATCATACCGGGATATGTATTCTCCCACTGATTACATTTATCATAATGGCAATTGGAGCATAGGTGGCCTCTAGGATGAGAGTCACACACCTCTTCAAGACAGGAATTACAACCTTTAATTTGTACAGCATATCCTCTATGCAATTTACACGGGTTGCATAATCTACACTTTTCATCATACTCATCAATCATTGTGCAATTCTCACATGATGACCAGCTGCCCAGTGTGTACATACATAGCGGACATGTATGGAACATTTTTTCATGTGTTGACACTCTCACTGCCACAATGAAACTGAGCTAGCAACAACAAAAAATTGTCTGAGATAGAGAGAGAGAGGAGTAAATCATCCTTGAGCACCATCTTTCTCATGAAAAAAAAGTCCTAAATTTCTAAACTAATGTTTAAAAGCATATCCACAATATCATTTTGCCGTGTCGTGATCAATATATCAATAAATTGTGTAAATGCATTTGGACCACGATGTAGAAGCTTCATACAATAGTCTAATGATGGAGAATCAGTTTTCATTATATCAACAAGCATTCCCCGAGAAAATATCTTCCTTTGAATAGACAGCTCTAGAAAATCGTCATCTAGAATCAAATGTTTTTCCATAAACACTAGATTCGCCAAGATTCTCTCTTTCTCAAATCTATCCATTTTTTTTTAGTCCTAACACTCTCACAACCAACTTCAGACTAACCAGAATTTCTTTTGTACTCTAGAAAATATACGCTAGTCTACTATAGAAAGAAAAATACCTTTGATTTAGAAACAATTTTATTGAACATAATTACAATAATAATATTCACTGATGCATTTTGTTCTCATCAATATATTTCGATAGGACATCTAATGCTGACCGAAGTTTATTTATATGGAGAATATTCACTTTTCCAGCAAAACATAGTTGCTCCTCCTGCTTAAACTTGCTTAATGATATCACGTATCTAGCATACATACTGTCCCATTCAAGGCATAGTCTACAGCCAGCGGTTATTTCCACAGCCACATTGGGTACTCGTATATCGTTGCTGCTGCTGTCGGCTCCATCATTAATCTCCAATAATGTAAATGCACCACTCATTTTTTCTCCACTAATATCCTCTCAAATAAACTATTCTCTCTGAATTCAATTCTCTTACTAATATGAATTGTAGTGAAAACCATTCCTTTTATTCAAATCCCAACCACAAATCAAGTTATCGTATATTGAACAACCTCTATGTCTCTGATTGGCTCCTAAAAAATGCCCACGTCAAACGGTACATTCATTGTGCAATTCTTATCAAAAACAAAAACCTTGCCAACTTTTAGAATGTTCACGTGTAAGTTTAATGACACAGCCATGGGTTTTTCTTGCGCAATTCAATGTAGGTTTTAATGTAGGTTTTCAATCTATTACACTTTTGACCATATTCTTGTAGGGTTGAAACTGTGTAATAGGTTCATGGTTCAAACATGGTTGAATCCATGATTATAGGGGCACTTTGGACCTAATTTACAATGTCCTTGCTTAAAAAACTTGCAATTTGTCCAGGTACGGTTGTCTTGCTTGTCCAGGTACGGTTTGACAGTTTTTCGGGCAATAGCCCAGCTTTCTGAAGCAGTAACAGGGAAAAACCTCTCCTTAATGGTGGATTGGTATAAATCATTAACAAGTTCACAGAAGATAGGCACTGAAACAAAAGCATCAAGGGAAGCATAGTCAATTTGTCTATTGTTCAACCGCGGTGCTTCCCAGTCACTGCAAATGATCTGGAGATCTTTCTCAAGGGTTATGTTAAGGAATTTCTCTGATAGTCCTGCTAGGCTCTTTTTAAATTTTTCTTGGCCGTGACGGATAAAAACAAGATGGCGCAAGTCTAAAGAACCACGAACAGCCACTCCAGAAATCTGTCTCAATCGAAGTGCGTCACCTTTAATTCCAACACCAACTTTGATTATCTCTTCATTTTCGAGTATTTTCTGAATTTTCGGCAGAATATTTTTAACTTTGCAGAGTCGAATTAAAACACATTCTCCAGAATGCGATGAAATTTGCAATAGAGCAACTGGCTCTTTGGTATCTTCGGCCACCCACTCACAATCTAAGCCGACAATCTTGGACTTCTCGACTGACATAAAAAAAGACGGTGGTATTTTAGTCCAATCATTTCTACTTTCAATCATAAGAATCTTAAGTCCTTTGCTGTGAATTAACTGTTTACATTTCTTCCTTTGAATTCTAAAAAACTGTTCACAACGATATCTAAGGTGAACAAAACTTGCAAACGCAGCACTGCCAAACACTAGCGCTGCACCAGTAACTATTATAGGAATAGCTGTCTCAAAAGCTTCTGTCATAAAATTCATTTGTCTCTGTGATTAAATTTATACTAAAATGATTCCCTCTTGGCAAGTAGTTTTATATTCGTTTTGACGTCATTCTTTAAGTCAATTATATGACGTCATAATGAGGCTCTAATATTAGTCAACTACAATATAATTTTTATTCGTGCAAGCGTTTTTACACCCGAGATGATGTCATAATTAGAGATGGTGACCTGATCATCTGAGATGCCGTCATGATTTGTTAACATAATATGTTATCATAATGAAAATTTTTTGAGTTTTATTCAATTGGAGAGGAATCACTCAAAATATTCAATAAATAATCCATTAAATCCATTTAACTGAAAACAAAATATATTTTAAATGTTTTCACTAATTTTACTTTAAAAAATTAAAAATTATTAAGACTTTAAGTAAGAAATATTAGTATATGTATATTAAACTGACAATCCATTGTCATTTGTTTTGTTTTTTTTCAGTAAAGTGCAAATTATGTTCTGGTCTTGAGAAGGCATGGGGGTTGTCATCCCTACTCATGTCAATTTTTACTTATTTTGAGTTTGAATTATTTATTTATTGTAATTTCTATTTGTTCTGGGTTTCACTTATTTATAAACTTAAAAAGGCCCTTAAACTTCTACAATAGAATCCTGTGAGTATTTTGCAGTTAGAGAGGGAGGGGGACATCTCAAATGGTGTATTTTAATGCCAAAACATCATAGATCTAATTGAACCATCAGATAAATACAGAATTAGTTCTAAGTGAGAGACAAGGGGATTGTGGAAGTAAAAAACGATGTATAATCACCAGGGCCATAACCAGAATTTTTATTTTTTGGGGAATATGTTTTGTTTGAGGAGGGGACAAAAGAAACTTTAAAAAATGTATCTGGATTGCTTTTTTGTCTGCTTTCTGGGAATATTTCTGGTCTACGCTGTTATCATGGAATTAGAGTATCCTTAAATTCCAAAATGATCAGGATCTATTACATATGGAAGGGGGACTGCCCTTCGTCATCTGCAACTCTACCTTGTGATCACTGATACTCTGGAGGATGCTGGTTAGATCAGCAATTGAGAGCTCTAGTCCAGGGGCGGATCGATAGCAAAGTCTTAGTGGGAGGGGTGGGGCAATGTGATAAAAGCGCCAATGAGCAAAATCTTCGGGGGGGGGGGGCAATGTGACAAAGGGGCCAATAATTGACCAAACATACAAGTTCATTATAAAGGAAGAGTGAAAAAAACAGGGAAAGAGGACGCCAGAAAATCGTGGGGGGGGTGGTTGACTTCAACAAAAATTTTACACGGGGGGAAGTTTGCCAGAATTCATAAGCAAAATTTACTCATTTACCTCATGAGAAGTAATCCCTGAAGAACTGTCATCAGTAATAATTCTCTGCTGTAAAATTTTCCACACAAGAAACTTCCTGTTGGAGGGGAAGGACCTTTGAAAAATTTTCAACATAGAGGTGATTTTTGGTATGAATTAAAAAAACGATCATAAATAAATTTAAAAACAAGTATTTTTTCGAGTTAGATTATGTTCAGAGGAATTTTTCGTCCAGAATAGTGAAAATTTTTTGTTGTTTTTTTTTTTGGGGGGGGGGGGGGGGATGGGTTATTTGCAGTGAGCATGAACTTATACGAGGTGAAATTCATGGGGGTACTATCTTGCGCGTGGGAAATTTCCTTGGGGGAGTTTTACTTGGGGAAATTGCCATGAATGAGGAGGTGTGTGTCCCGTTATTATTCGAAAGACGATCAGAAATTAAATTTTAAGAAAAATTATTTTTCAACTGAAAGCAAGGAGCAGCACTAAAACTTAAAAAAAAACAGAAATTAATATATATGTGTGGTGCCTCCTCCTCAATACCCTGCTCTCTACGCTAAAGTTAAACCTTTTTTCCAAAGTCTTAAAAAGGGCCTCCTGAATCAAATTTCCCAGTTAATAGTGTATGACATGTGAAAGTTTGATAAACATTCCCAATTTTCAGGGCAAGTTTATTCAAATTTTTAATTAAGAACTACTTTTTAACCAACCCTCTAGATTAATAAAAATACTGTTTGCAAGAATTCTTATTGAAACAACCTGTTTTGGTATTTTATTGGAACAACACAAACAGTGGAAAATATCCCTCACCCAAATTTTCATAAATTAGTGCTACCGGTCACTGATTTTCACTGCGAAGGACACATTAAAACCTGTATATGGGATAATCTGCAGTACCTGCAAATATTAGTAGAGTAGGAACTACCATTTTGCATAGGCCCCCGTACCAAACAGGTTTTTTTGGTAATTCTATTCTAGAGGTCATTACACCTTTGCCAAGAGATTTACACAATACCGGTCCTATAGGTAAACAATTCTACAGGGTCATTACACCTTTGCCAAGAGGAACAAGTATAACTTGATTGGCGATTAGGAATTGAATAAAAGGAATAGTTTTCTTTACAATTCATATTAGTAAGAGAATTGAATTCAAAGAGAATAGTTTATTTGCAAGGATATTAGTGGAGAAAAAAAATGAGTGGTGCATTTACACTATTGGAGATTAATGATGGAACCGACAGCAGCAACGATATACGAGTACCCAATGTGGCTGTGGAAATAACTGCTGGTTGTAGACTATGTCTTGAATGGGACATTATGTATGCGAGATACGTGATATCATTAAGCAAATTTAAGCAGGAGGAGCAGCTATGTTTTGCTGGAAAAGTGAATATTCTCCATATAAATAAACTTCGGTCAGCATTAGATGTCCTATCGAAATATATTGATGATAACAAAATGCATCAGTGAATATTATTATTATTGTAATTATGTTCAATAAAATTGTTTCTAAATCAAAGGTATTTTTCTTTCTATAATAGACTAGCGTATATTTTTTAGAGTAGAAAAAAGAAATTCTGTTTAGTCTGAAGTTGGTTGTGAGAGAGTTAGGACTCTAAAAAATGGATAGATTCGAGAAAGATCGAATCATGAGGAATCTAGTTCATATGGAAAAAGATTTGATTCTAGACGACGATTTTCTAGAGTTGTCTATTCAAAGGAAGATATTTTCTCGGGGAATGCTTGTCGATATAATGAAAACTGATTCTCCATCATTAGACTATTGTATGAAGCTTCTACATTGTGATCCAAATGCATTTACACAATTTATTGATATATTGATCACGATACGGCAAAATGATATTGTGGATATGCTTTCAAACATTAGTTAGAGAAATTTAGGACTTTTTCACGAGAAAGATGGTGCTCAAGGATGATTTACTCCTCTCTCTATCTCTGACAATTTTTTGTTGTTGCTAGCTCAGTTTCATTGTGACAGTGAGAGTGTCAACACATGATAAAATGTTCCATACGTGTCCACTATGTATGTACTCACTGGGCAGCTGGTCATCATGTGAGAATTGCACAATGATTGATGAGTATGATGAAAAGTGTAGATTATGCAACCCGTGTAAATTGCATCGAGGATATGCTGTACAAATTAAAGGTTGTACTTCCTGTCTTGAAGAGGTGTGTGACTCTCATCCTAGAGGCCACCTATGCTCCAATTGTCATTATGATAAATGTAATCAGTGGGAGAGTACATATCCCGGTATGATTGGAAAGAATCCTAACCGTGATTTTAGTTTATTGCTACGAAATTGGTATCGTCGTGGTTTTAGATTGTTCTGGGAGGAGGAACCGGGTCATCGATTCAACTGTTGGAACAACAAAAGAATATGGTTTCTACGTCATCGTTGTGAAGACACTGAGTGTTATGATTATAAGCCCACTGATTTTTATTTGGCTGTGACGGAATGTGATTCGACACTTGAGGACACTGTTTGTGAAATTGCTTCAAATAAGCAAATTGAAACATTTGAATTCTATAGAATGAATGAGAATAGTATCATTGACTATACAAAGAGATATGACAAGAGTGAAGTCACACTCTACTGTAGAAAATGTGACCCTGACATTGCAGTACATCAGGATCAGTACACTGTGAATTCAGATAATCTACCTGCACTAGTTGTTGTCGACAAATACCTACTAGTGGATGAAATCTAAAGAGTAGAAAAGTCGTTTTATCATGTATATAATTTTTTTTTTATTAATAAACAATTTCACATACATCTTTAGAACATTTTATTCTTAGGGCACTAAAATCAATATTAAATACACTTGTAAGTATATTCTCCACTAGAAAGTCGTTCAATTGAGGTAAGTCAACGTAGATGTTGAGAAACTGCTTGTAGGTGTAGCCACGACATCTGAACATGAAAAACAGTAGTGCATGAAAGCCACATGTCTTAGTCGTTAAATCCTGTACTCTTCGTTGATTTTGAATAATGGTTTTTCCCCCTGCTTTCAATAAAGTTGCTGATGTATGGAGCGTAGAATTTATATGATAGGCCAAGAGGATAAAAAAATTCAATGTTCTTCGCTGTTTGAAAGATGCATAGCCAATGACCGGTCTTCAAAGTCGATGGACTGCTATTAACAATGATTAGGGTATTGTTAACATTTGGAATTTTTTCAATGAAGTCCGAGGGTATGCAATAGGACTTGTACTGGGACATGTATGGATCCATACTAAATACGTTGATTATTTGGTTTGTGTTCATGGTGCTAGGTCTAGTAGAACACTGCCGTCGGGTGTGATTTCCCAATAGGTTTCAAATTGACTCAGTGATATTAGCGTGATACTCTCAGTCAGAGCATTGGCAAATGTACACTCTAAACGTACATTCCCTGTTCGTACTATGGTCATATCTTGCGTGCCTGACAAATCCAAAACAATAACCCCATGATTTTTTGAAAACATTGAATCGGTTATTCCATTTTCAAATAGTTGAGAGTCATGATCTAGGGATTGCATGGTCAACTCGTACAGAGTTCTGTAGGATTTTTTGTCAAATGATAGAGTGTACAGTGGAATACCATTCACTTTGCACACGAGGCTATATAGATCGAAAAAATTAAAATCATGGGGGATTCAGTCCAGGATCCAACGGCACTGCCACTCTTCACAAATGCCAAAGCCAATTTTGATGGGATTTCTCCATTGATAAATGATGAATCGCTATAGCTACGAGAGCCGGTGGCAATGTGACGTTGATTGGTGATTGTATGAGGGACAAGAAGTTTAATGTTGTTACCATTGGCTCTTAGCTTTTCCACTGCCAATGCAACAGAGCTCATAACTTGTTGTTTTCGAACGTGGAGAATTGCCGATGTGATAATAACATTTGCATCGGGTGCTGCAGGAAGTGTTTTTCTCAAAATGAAATTCGATGGGGCCATATGTAACTTTATGTCAATCTTGACATTGGGGGGTAGCCATTGGGATATATTGAATATCTCATGATTTAATTTTCCAACTAGACGATACTCCTGGGTCACTGCAGTAGTCAACTCACCGTCAGTATCAAACACCTGTTCGATATTCATAGCCCAATGATTGTCCTCTCATCTCCTTGTACGCCTTTGGCGTCATCATCATAAATTGTGTGTAGCTTGCATAGTTGGATAAATTATTGCTAGTGCTCACCAATGTTCCATTAATAAATACATTAATTTGTTTGAATAGGTTGTGTAGAATACAGTTTTTCATAGGAGAGACCATCGCCGGAATTTGGAGTTGTATTATCTGACTTTTTCTTCACCACAACATTTAAATCAATAAATGTTGACGACAAATCAATGAAATAGTCTTCATTGGAAAATATTTGAAAGTGTATATTTTCCGAGAGGGGTTGTTGAGGGTGAAATTGTTCATAGTAGCCATACTTGACGCTGACATCAACATTTTCAGCATTGAATAGATTCAATGAGGAACTGATTGATGGATATGATTCCTTGTGGGGGAGATAAGTCATCTTAAGAGAAGAAATCCTTCTTTGATCTAACAATCTTTTTCTTTTTCTTCTTCTGCTGCTTATTGGCCTTCGTTGTTTTATTTCTCAAAGTCCTTGTTGATGTCCTTTGCTTCCTGCCTGGGTGGAGACTGATGAGTGAATGACGTGAACGCATCCTTTTCAATCCCTCCAAATTTTGTCGAGATTTTAATTGTTCACCAACGGCTCTTGCTGAAGATCTAATATTTTCCTTAACACTCTCCTTGAAATTCTCGCCCGACCCCCAGTCCTGTAGTGTGGAGGCAGCAAAATTTGATGCAGCAGGTACAAGATATTTTCTGGCAAGGGGTAGTGCAGAACAAAATAGCCTAGCAAACCAGCTACCAAGACCATAGCCAGACATTGTAGTACGCCCCTTGTAGTAGTCCAATCCATTGCCTATTTGACGTGGACTCAAAGCACCAAGATAACAATCGATATCGGGACAGACAAATGGAATTCTTCTATTGTTCATTTTAGGTGATTGTACTGTCGTTGACAATGGGTCGAAAATGACATGTAATCACTGCTAAGCCTTTTGAAATTGCTAGAGAATCACCTAATTCAGTTCTTAGTGTTAACTGACAGAGTTCCAAACAGGAAGTGTTTACGGGAATATACTGAAGATGCTTTATATTGTAGTGATAAACATGTTCTTGATTGATTTTTTCGTTCAAGAACTCGTAGGAGGGGAACATTTGAATTACCAACCCGAGATGTTTCCACAAATGAAGCGTAGAGAAATATACAAGTGTCCGTGGAGAAGGCAGGTGGGTAGTCAGCAAAAATGAAATTAGTGTTTCCAGCACTTCTACCATTGATTATATTGAGCTTAAAGCCAAGAACGTTCTTTAAGTTATCATTGAGAATAATCTTTTCATTGGCAATAGGTGAACTAATATAGATCTTGCCCTCCTCCTTTGAATAGTTGAAATGAAAAGCTCCTTTTTTACGAGCAGAAATTCTTTTATTGATAGTACGATATAAATCATTCATGCAGGTGAGCTCCTCGTAGGGTAATTCAATATATGGATAATCCATCCAATTGATTTTTTGAATTTGTTCTTGATCACCTGGTGGTGGCGGCCAATCATAAGGTCTAATTTTTATTTCATATTTACGATCCTTTCTCAGGATGTCATAGGTATTTTTGAGAATACAGTCGACAAGAGCCACTTCATATGCACCGTCAAATTTGACGGCGGGGGAGAGTTTTGTCCAAAAATCACTTGTCGCATTCAAGTCATTGTAGAGAGGATCGGAAACGTTGGACATGAAAGTTACATAGAAATCATTGGGCATTGTCAATATCTTCAACACCAATCCAAGAATCAAAATCAGAGTTGTATCCTAGCCACCGAACAAGTAACTGTTTCTTACCCCTGCGAGTACGTGTCTTTAATATCTTTTCAATTTGACAGATTTCACTAGCATTTTTAACTTTTTGCAATTCATAGTCATAAAAGCCGCCGAGAATCTCTTCATCTTTGGTGTCACGCAGGCGATAAGTTATGGGTTTAGTGTCTAGGATTTTTGCCACTTTAAAAAGTTCAGTGGACCACAAGTAATTCCCCTTTTCAAAAACATTAGTTGTTCTATTAATTCGAACAGTATCACCAACATTGAATTTATTTTTCTTCTTCTTGACTTTTGATTCATTGGAATATTGTTTAAGAAAGGTGTCAATTGTATTATGATCCGAATGATGAACTTCCGTTGGTGTAGAGTTGGACAATGATCGATGAGGTCGTTGATTATAAATCAACATGATTTTATCTAGATCATGAATAAAAGCCGGCGTATTTTTCAATGTACAATATCTTGAAATTAAAAGTCGAATAGTTCTTATCAATCGTTCGGCCAATGCAGCCTTTATAGGACTGTGACTATGATAGAGCAGTGTACTATATTTCTCTAGTACTTTTGCAACATGAGGATTAACAAATTCACTACCGCGATCCGTTTGAATTTTTTTATATGAATCCTTTTCGAGAATACTTTCAATGTCCTGAGCAACTTCAACACCTCTCTTTGATCGCAATGGAATTGCATATGCATAGCGACTAAAAACACTGATTGCAAGTAGAATGTACTTGTACGGTGTATTGTGACGTCTTTGAAGCTCATCTAGAGTCAGGAGATCTGCTTGCATTATATGCAATGGGTAAAAGGCTTTAGTTTTTCAATATTGATTGGCACGAAGTCTATGATTTCTATGCAGAGTGTAACTTGGTTCATTTTGTAGATAGTCTTGTACACTTTTAGTGCGAACACCCGTGACTTTGGAAAGAGTTGTGGGGGAACTTAAACTCCCCGCCTCAGCCAATATTTTCATAAACACCTTTCAGAACTTCAGCCATTTTGAACGTAAACACGTTGTGTAATGTCCGCTACCCTTTTGTATACTGGCTGCCGTTGGTGACGTTGACTTGATACGTCTTCGCTTTTGTCTAGCTATCAGTGGTGTGCTAGTATTTTCCGAAATTGATTTAAAATCTTCTTCTTCTTCTTCAAGTTCATATTTTAATGTTGATGATGATGATGATGCACGTTCATTTAATTTTTTTAGAATTTGTCTATTGCCAATAAGACTTTTGGGGAAGTTTAATGTATTTAGAAAGTTGTATAGATGAGTGTCAAATGATAATAGTCCTTTACGATTTGTAACCATGTCATACATTAAATCAAGTAGATTATAGCTCTTGCCTTGAATTATAATCCTTTTCCCATTGCTCTCAACTTGAATTTGACCACTTTCCAAGAGATAAGTTAAGAGTCGTTTACTTTGTTCACGATATGAGAGGGGCATTAGATTTCCAATTTTCAATACAATTGAATCCAATTCCTCCTTCTTTAATTGTGTTCCAGCAGCAGCAGTAGATTCTTGAGAAGATGATTCCTTTTTGGGATCAGCAGCAGCAGTGGGCTTTGATCGATAGTGTTTGCCCACTCGGCGAAGTTCATTTTGAAGTAAAATCAGTTTTTTATCATCATCAATAGTTTCATTGTCGAGGAATTTACTCAGATTGTCCTCAAAGTGTTCGACGGGTGAGAGAGCGAGTTCTATTGGAGTCAATTTATAGGGTTTTGCCATTCTCACTAGAGAAAACTGTTTACAAGTCCTGCAATTATTGGCAGTAAAAGTGTGAAAAAGCTACCGCCTGTCTGAAGAAGTCGTTTCCTTTTAAAATTCTTTCCTTTCTTTTTAGAGGCCAATGTACGTACAATGGAACGATGTTGCTTTGCCTGTTGCTTAACTACTTCTGGTAGTTGAACATTACCCTCGGTCAAATTTAAACAAAGTTCAGATATTAGATTAATGAAATCATTGTCAATACCATGTTTGAGTATTGCTTTTCTAAGCTGAGGTTTTGAAGTGCTTAGAACTGAAAACAAATGTCTATGTTCATGTAGTTTCTTCAGTGTCATGATAGCGACTAATAGGTCTTTTTAGTGTTCACCGGCAGATATACTGTAATTTCATTGTCGAAAATATCTGTGACTACACGCAGATCCTCGGGTGTATTTTGATTAAGATCCAATAGGATATAACCGTGGGGTTTATTAGTTGCCTGATTGTATGCTGAGAGCAGAAATTTAGGGGCACCTGGATAGATTTGTTTATTGAGGGTTATTAGCGAGCTAGAATCACGAACAACTCTGTAGATGATATAGTAGGTACAGTTCAAAGCAAGTGTTCGCATACATTTGCTCTGATCAAAGAGATTGTGTAGAACCAGAGTAACGGAAATCTGTTCATGATGAGAGCGAACAGTGAACAATTGCAGCATTTGCTGGGACCATTGTTCAATAGATTCAGCCAGATCGTCAATGGTCAGCCAAGAGTTTGGTTCAATAATGTTGAAAACATCAAGTCCCTGTATGAACTGTATCTGCACCGATCCCATGGCAGCAGCAATTGCTTTTATTTTATTGTATGACTCCTGCCAAATACTATAGCAATAGTAGATTTTTTTCGGCTTTTCCGCAAACATTTTATCACAATTTTTAATTATTTTAGTTAAGAGCGTTGTTTTGCCCGACATTGAGGGCCCACACAGAAACGATCTGAACGGTGTTTTAAATTGATACATGTTCCTTTCAACAGTTCACCTGGACAACTAACTGTAGACCCTAATTGTCTAATGACTAAATAATTTCCCTACTACTACTACTACTACTCTGTTCTTCAAGAAGACAAAGACAAAGACGAATAAAGAATCATATTTTTTTCTTTTATTATATGCACATAAATAAGTAACAATACATTGAAAAAAAATACACTTTTTTAAATTGATTCATAATAAAAAATACAACATTTACATGGGGATACAGAGAAAAAACACTTTTTTTTGTTTATTTATAGAGAAAAAAAATACAACACTAAATTAGAGAGAGCACTTGAAAAAAAAATACACTTTTTTAAATTTATTCATAATAAAAAATACAACATTTACATGGGTACACACAGAGAGAAAAAACACTATTTTTTTGTCTACAGAGAAAAAAAAACATTAAATTAGAGAGAGAGCACTTGAAAAAAAAAAATCTGCTCTAAGTCCAAAAAAAAAGATAACTTTGGTGACGGTGCGCCCCCCGCGCTGGCGGCGGCCGCCCCACCCCCCGGTCGCGAGCCCCCCCCCCCGCCGCGAGGTCCCCCCCCCCAAAGGTTTTTTTTAGGAAATTATTTACAAGACTTTTTTAAACCGAGACTTTCCCTGTGGGCAATACATTCGGTCCGGTCTGAAGTTAAATAGTGTCCAAGGGGGAGGGTAGTCACACCATCTTGACAAACATAGACCTTGTCGGAAATGGTACTCATGGCTATTTTTTCTACATTTACAGTAAAGTTCCTGTAGTTCAATGAACGAATTGCCAACAATTTGGCTCGTGGAATTGCATTTTCAACAATACAATTCCTATAAATGTTCATGTCGAAATTCTTGTCCACATAGCGCGTGGGTACTCCTTTGCAACGTTTCTTGATTTCCTCGTCGTATGTCTGTATAAAGTACACCTTCGGACCTACAAACATACCACGGGAAATCAAGTCGCTTCCTGTTTCAGATTTTAAAAATAAAAGCTGATTGGGCGCCCGACGTTTCACTAGCTCAGGGTAAAGACCACTACTCCAATTGGTGTAGTCCATCCGTGAGCTGATAATTTCACCGTGCGCCAAATCATTAATTAGATTTGGTGTTTTTACTTTGAGCAGTAGAGAATCCGTGTCACCGTAGCAGACCTCTACTTGCCCCTTTTCAGGCCACTGTACCCTAGCCACATTGTAGTAGAATTCCAACATGAGCTTTTTTTAGATCTCCAAGATAGCACTGCCTGCAGCAATATTTTTATTCAAGACAATGCGTCTTTTTTTCCTATTCAAAAGTACCATGTCCGGGCCAATGATTGTAAAGGAAGTGTAATTGGGATCGGCAATAATTCGAGCACATTGTTCTGGATCGGTCACAACGTCACAACGATTCCTATTGCGAACACTCTCACACATTTTGCCGAAAGCCGAATTCAAAATGAGTTTATAAATTTCTTTTTCGGCCTTCGTCTGTGCTGCAGAACGTTTGCTGACAAAAGTGTCAACAAATGTTTTCAAATAGGGTTTTTGACTAAACTCGAGTTCTCTGTGAACCTTTGTGACGTTGAAACCATTGTTACACATCCATTTTAACGCTACATGATGTACAACTATGTTTTTTTCGGCAGAAGGTCAGCAATAAGTTTTTGTTTTGAAGGTGTCCAATGCAATCCGTCCACCTCGAGTAAACGTCTATTGCGAAGGCTCAAAGAGTCCTTAGTCACAGGTCTATTGATGCACGGGAAAACAAAATCCTTTACTGAATCGTGAAGCTCGACTGGTATCTCTCCATCAATTTCAAAAAACCATCCAACCGGCCCATTCTCCTTAACACTGTTAATGTTGGGGAAATGGGGAGCTTGAGGGTCATTGAGCCATTTATAGTCGCCGCAAGGTAGTGCATAATGGGACATGGCTGAGGGGTAGAGAGAATTCATATCGAGGAAAACTGCATTTGATTTTGTCCCCGTCTTCTCCCCCGTTGGATCAGTTTCCAAGATACGGTCCCCGTGAAAAACAAAACCCCCCTCATTGACCTCTCGATGAACAGGTGCTGATCAATGTCAGTGATTAGCCCAATTTTTTCCCCACTAATTTTCAGGATGAGGTCCATCACTAGATGAGGCGAAGAAAAATAATAACCCAAATCAAGATTAAACTCCTCATAGATTTTATCCGTATTTTTACACATAATGTCTAACAGGGTTAACACGTCACTCGACAAATACAGCTTGCAGTAGTCAAATCCATTTTTACACCCTCCCTCTGCCCAAACTTTTTTAGCAAAACTCTATTCCTCGGGGGTGCAACTACGATCGTGAAGACTGTCGTAAAACGATTCAATTGGAGGAATAGTCTCCTCGGCGAATCTCGACATGGAACAATAATGGTCATAAGGATATATGCCCTTGACCGTTAACAAATCATATAAATCATTTGGAAATTGTTGCTTGAGAAGGGGGAAAGCATTGCTGCCGTCATCGTTTTTCTGCACTTGAATTAATTCGCTCAATGATTTAGGGAAAAAACTGTAGGAATCTAAAAAGCGATTTTTATTCGTGTACTCAACGCCGGCTTCAACAAATTTCCACATAAATTCCAAAACAAGCAACTTTTCCGCTGATTTAGGTATGATTTTGTACGTAAAGCTGTCTATCACCCATGCATCATCATCTACTGTTCCATTTCGTTGAAGATATGCCAATGCAGGTAGCACATACTTCAGATCATAGTTAGAGTTATGTATAAAAACCGGTAGAAAAAATTGTTGTTTAATTTTTAAATTACACGAATTGTGAGCCCACCCACGAAAGTTACTTTTTCCCGTTGAATTGGGGTCAATAAGGTGATTGTGGTCCTGCACCGCGTCTTTTGGGGCAAGGGCCCCCCTACACACCCAGCAAATTGTCCCCTTTTCCAGCGCCAGTTGCTCTTTATCCGACAATGTCATTGGATAATTGGTATGACGTAATTGTGAAATTGCCCCGTTTGCCGTTTTTATTAAGGAAACCAATAGCTTTTCCATACTGCCCTCCTCGTCCATAGTAAAAAAAACTCTTCCAATTGCATTTTATTGTTGGCGTCGCGACGGGCTTGTGCGTAGGAACACGCAACTAGTTTGTGTTCCTTGACTATATTTGGCCTTGATGGGTCCGATACCTCAACCAGTCTTGTTTCACAATCCAAAGACACTTTATCAGATTGCAGAAGGGAATTTTGAAAATTTTTAAATTGTAAAGTGTCTTTGCCTTCTGCCTGCATTTCAATTCTTTGATTTCCATGAATTTTGCAATGGTTCATGTGATCTGAGAATGTTCGCTCAGATGTGAATGGGGAAAGGCACATGGGGCAATAGAAGCGTTCTCCTTTCTGAACGCCTTGAGATAGGAGTCGACTTATTGCAGTAACGGGAAAAAAAATGACCATAAGAATTTACATCTTTGGGAGGTTCGTAAATAATCCATACCCAATTTTTAACATTTTCCACCATCGGTGTCCTCACTGAATACAAAACTCCTTTTTTATTCGGTTTTTTCCCCCCATCCACAAATTCAGTGTCATACTGGAGAACAACCACCCCCACCCCAAGATTTTCATTTGCTTTCTCGAATATGCTTATTTCTTTAAAGGACACCGGATACTTTCCCTCTAAACAATCAAAATTTACTTTAGGGAAATTTTTTCCACCGTTACGTGCAAGTTTGTCGAGATTTTTCATTGTTGACTCTTTGTTTAATGTCTTATGGGCTGCTGCTAAAAACGCATATTTAAAACATTGCAGTCCCGTGTCAAAATTGAAACCCTGAACCCCTCCTGTAGCTGACAAATCTGGGTGGCATTTTATTCTTTTACCTCGCCCTCCCCTTAAAATAAAGTTTTTTTTAAATCTACTGAGATTCAGATCCATGCGTTCAATGTATAAAATGGTGGAACCACTTCCCCTCTCGCTAAATGTATCCAAAGTTGAAATTAGTTTATTCACCCAGTTGAAAAAGTTGTCTTCAAATTCGTTTAGACCTGGATAAAAAGTCTGGTTGCCTGTTGAAAAGTGAAAATAAAAAATATCCCCGGATGTCTCCTTTTGTAAGTAAACTTTTTGATTCACCGACGCTTTAATTCCCCCTCGACCACCCCAATTCTGGATCTGAATCTCAATTTTTGCTCGAATTCTGTCGATATAGCTATGGAGAACTTTCACGGGGTCAGTTAAAATAATGCCAGCGTTTTCCTCGGGGGAGCTAAAATCTACCCTGTATGTTTGCAAATGGCTTAGAGCAGATTCTAACAAATAAAAATCACGCAATTCCGGGGACGTAGCACTATTTTCATGTCCTGTCCCTGTTTGTTCAGGACTCAATACACTAATAGTAAAGTTGTCGTTAAAAATGTCCCCGGAAGAATTAGGCCCAACAATTTGCATAAGGCTGTCCATTTCTTCAGCTGTAAATTGAAAATCCAGGGGGATATCAAATAACGTACCTTCACTAACATCATCCGGCGAGAGGGGGCAATTACCCATGATACTTTGAAGTCCTGGACCAGGGAAGGCAGAAGTTTTCACAGCTTCCCCCTGAAACTAGAAAATGAATGGATTAAGTTTTTTTTGACGAAAGTTTTATCACAATTATAACACACTTTTCTTTTTTTCTTTTTTATCAAACAATTTTTTTTTTAACTAAAAAGTTACCCCCCCCCAACCCCTCCCAGGGAGGACCCTTGGGAACCGGGAGCTTCCTTTGAGGTAGGAGGATCGATGCCCTTTCGAGTTGGGATATCGGACTTCACAGCACTGTTCAAATAGAACAGCCTCAAATTCTTTCAACGAAAATAGTTGCTTGAATTGAGTTTGCCCAAAATAATGTTTCTTCGTACCATTGTGAAAGACATAATCGGTGATTATTAAAAAAAAGACCTTCTTATCACAAATACACATCCTGTTACAAGGAACCCTACTTAAAATTCAAAGCGGATTAAGTAGCGATGGGAATAATTTGATAAAACATCGGATATGCACGACGGCTTAGTACAAAATATACAATAGTTTGAGAACGATCTGTGAAACAGTGAATTGTTCGTTTTTTCAAATAGTTAGTTTTCGTTTTTAAAAGGAATATTGGAATTATTGCATTAGAATGCGTCTTGGTTAGAAGTTACAAGGTAAGGTTTTTTTTATAGAAATGCGTTATAAGCATTCCTTTATATACCGCTAATTTGGTTAATGAAAGAAAATGAAATAGTTTAGAAACAAATTTTAAGTTTTACTCATCAAAAGCTATGCGCCTGAGAAAATTTTGTCTTATTTTTGAAAAAAAAGGAAAAAAAAATATATACACTTACAAGTTCTGGCTGCACATCAGAAGTCCCTGGCATGGCTTGAAGAGGAATGTCCCCCCTATCTTGATCGGATGAGGCTGACTCGAATTTCTTGCTGGGTTGCATAGAGAGTCCTGGCCGGTCCGATGAACTAGCAAATCTGATTACTGTTGCCCTTGCAACTTGCATTGATGCAGTATCGATGTCGCTAGCTTGTATAGCGGAGTTCTCCATCCTTGTGGCCCACTGTCTTTTCGGTTTTTGACCGGACTGCATTGGGATTGACACTGACCGGGCAGCTTCGTCATCTTGCGCTTTCTTTGATGGAGGAGGGGTACATTCTTCGCTATTTGCGGTAGTCATAGCTCTCTTTACAGCTGGAGGGGCAGCAAATTCTTCATAATTTGTCTTAAAAAGAAGAGAAAAAATTAGTATCAAAATAATTTCCCCCTTTTTTACAGAAATAAAGTTAGTCTGCACAAAGAACCCCCCTCTAACCACACGGAATCGAGGAACAGAGTCTCTCTCAAACTCCGTAAAGCTCTTTTAAAAGATACAAGAATTACTTATTTAACACAAAAATTTCGTTTTTAACGGATACCAAGTAAAGAAAAACTGTGTTAGAATTGATTCATTGCCTCTTCCCAGTCATATATTTTTATAAAAGCTTCGCGTACATACGACTTTCATGGTACTAAACCCCCTAAATTTGAAATAAATAAAAAAAAAATGATAAAATTTAATTAGCTAGCTCAATTCTTACTTATTCAGAATATTAACCGAGGGCATTGAGCCTTCAATTCCATAGTATCAAACACAGAAAGTTGATAATTATATATTTTTTTTTATATGCAAAGCTTTTAAAACTTATATACCTAAATTACGAAATAGTTAAAATCATAGAAAAAGGAAGAAAAAGACTCCTGGACATAGCCTAGACTAAAAAATTATTAAGTATATAAAGGGTTCGCCCTCTAGCCTATATCTCACCCTATACTTAGCTAACTCAATTCTTACTTATTCAAAATATTAACAGGGGGGCATAGGATCTTCAATTCCATAGTAACAAAACACAAAAAAAAGTCGACAATTATATGCAAAGCTTTTAAAAGTTATATACCTAAATTACGAAATATTTAAAATCATGGAAAAAAAGGAAGACCAACCTTTGGGATTTGAACGAAATTCGAACTTTAGTGTAAAGAGCAAGATATTCAGGAGGGAGGCAACCTTTCATATCTGCCGAAACTAATATGCAAATTCTATTTTAATTTTTCATATACAATGAATCAAAATCAAAGTGAACATGCCTCTCTTTTTTGAATATTTACTAAAATTGAAATACATGGAATCATTTAATATTTAATGATGAAGGAAGCTTTTTAAAAGAGTTAACTACACAGTGTAAGGAAAGAATTTCTTCCTTAACTTAATGACGAGACAATTTCTTTTTATTATGATAATGAGAAAATTTTACTCACCAGAAATTGCTTAGAATTATCCATTTTCTATGTAAATGTTCACAAAAAATGTCAGTAATGTTAAGTTGAATGAACTATTCAAAACTGTTGAAGAACCTAATTTGAAACCTGAATATATACAAAAAATAATTGCATAACAGCGAAACAAGACATGCTGGTTTTGGTTTATCACTAAAAAAAAGACATGTATATACCTTGAACTAGAAGTTGCGTAAATCTCTTGGCAAAGATGTAATGACCTGTAGAATAGGACTACCAGAAAAACCTGTTTGGTACGGGGGCCTATGCAAAATGGTAGTTCCTACTCTACTAATATTTATCTTGACCTGTGAACGCTTGAAACATCCAAAATTAGACTTCAAAATAGCACTTAAAAATAAGACATTCGCGTCTCATATGCCATCTTCTATTCAAAGTACAAACTCCATAACTCGTAATTAGCAGACCCATATATACGATAGATATGTCTTTGTATCCTTTCCAAAAGCCAAAACAAGAGACATTCAAGTTTTGTGACAGAAACCAGTTTTTGACGTAGTGCCTAAACGTGCCGCATTTCCATAGAGTCGTTTTTGGTTTAGAACTGGCATGTCGTTACCTTCGTATTAGTTTAAAAAAAAAACAAGTCTTGTGTCGTCAGCTCTTAAACATGCCCCTTTTCGACAAGAATTCATTTTTGTTTTGAAGCGGCCAGGCCACATCAAACCTGTTTCAAACATGCCACAAAGTGGCTGATCCTGTTTTCGACTGACCCCTCGATTGTTAATATAAAAGTGAAAATTTGGTTAACACAAACCCTACAAGTTTTAAAACTACACGGTTCCTCGCCTAAAACTTTGTCTACAGCTTCTCTAAGTCTAAAAATTATAATCATACTGAGTAATCTGCTATCTACAGAAACCAGGCTAATGTCTCCATTATTGCCACACTCATACTTTATAATCTTTCTTATACAGGGGTTTAGTTAGAGTTTTTCTAAAATCGGTAGGTACTTCTCCTTTTTCAAAAATCTTATTCATGATCTCCAGTACTTATTTCTAACCTCATAGCTCATTTGCCACACTATCAGCACATGGGACCTTATCATTTTTAATCCTTTTAGTATTGTCACTAATTCTTCCTCGCAAAATAAATCTTCCTTCGCATTCATGGTGTCACAAACCTTTTCATTCTTTTCTATATCTTAACTATTCCGGTTTAACTCATTCTCAAAACGTTCTGCCCATCTCTGTTTAACTCTTTCCTTATTATTAATTGAGGCTCCGTTCCTATCTTTAACTTGGACAAGTCCAAATTGACTACTCCCTCTAAATTTATTAACATGCCAGTGCAATATTTTACTATTTTGCCGTCTAGCTGCATCTTCCAAATCTTCATCAGTATTATCCATGGCTTCCACTTCTCACCTCTTTAGTTCATATTTTAATACTTTTTCCATATTTTAACTTTCTTCCCTATGATACAACCAGCGACTTCGTAAACTTTTTTCTAAAATTATTCCATCCATCTTCAACATCGTCAAATTTAAACTTTCCACTTTAGTATTCAACTGTTCCTGGAAATTTTCTCTCAAATGCTCATCCTAAAGGTCATCAATATCATAGCTTACTTTTAACATCAATAACAACTCTTCTAAAACCCTAGTATCTTGTATTGATCCTGTCAGTCTTCGGTTTACAATAACCCAATCAATAAGGTTAGCTGTCTTGTAATTTACTAAATGTTAGCAGTAATAATGATTGTGATACCTTCTTTGAAACATTTACCTCAAGTGGTCTTCTTCCAACAATCCTTTTTTCTACTAGAGTTGATCCTATGAGGGGTACCGCTACTGTAATTGATAACATTTTTGTATCCACTTCCCTGGGAAACCACCTGTCCTCCAAAATAATATTCTCTGACCTGTCAGACCACTTTCCAATCTATCTCTCCCTACCCTTCCAACCAACTACTAAACACCCTAGAACTAATACCCCTACGTCTAATAGAATATATAATATTGTGAATATGAACCGATTCACGGATCGTTTGAAATCATTTGACTGGTCATAGGTTTTGGATTGTCAGGATGTTAATTCAGCCACAAATGGTTTTACACAGGGACTGAGTGATCTTATCAGTTCAACCTTTCCAGTCTGTAAATCAAACTGAAAAACTACCTATATACACCCCTGGATGTCCAATAGCCTGATAATCTCTTCATATTGTAAAAATGACCTATATAAGTTAGCTTGCAAAACCAGTAACGTTATTGACCTAACTAATTATAAAAATTACAAAAACTTATATACCAAACTCATCCGTGAAGCAAAAAAAAAAATATTATTATTCAAAAATCACTCACTGCAAAGGGAACTTGCAAAAAATTTGGTCAACAATAAATAAAATTCTTTCAAAAAAAAGGAATTCAAGATCTATACCTATTAACCTTAAGGGCATCAGCGGCAGATTAATTGACCCAATTTCAGTGCCGGATGCTTTTAATAATTATTTCACAAATATTCCAAATGCTAACTCCTGTTCCTCCTCCGAGTCAGTACACCCTAGCAAGAATCCCAGATCCATATTTTTCTCTCCAACTGATAGTAATGAGGTGCTTCAAGTTATCGAATCTCTCTCTAATAGTAGTACACCTGACTTCCTTGGGATAAGTAATAAGCTTCTTAGAACTGCATCTTACTATGTTTGTGAACCCATTGTGCATATAGCAAACCTGTCTATGATCAATGGAGTCTTCCCAGAAATATTTAAATCAGCAATTGTTATCCCGATTCATAAAAAAGGCGATCCGTCTGAGATAAGTAATTATCGTCCAATCTCACTTCTCCCAGTTGTATCCAAAGTGCTTGAGAGAATTATCTTCCGATGTCTTTCTTCCTTTTTATTTGGGATTAATCCTTCAGATTCGTTGATTTCTTCTCATCAATATGGCTTCCGTTCCAAATTTTCAACTGTTGATGCCCTAATCGACGCCACACAGTTTATCTGTTCCCAACTTGACCTTAAAAATACTGTAATTGGCTTATTTCTGGATTTTTCTAAGGCATTTGACATGGTTGATCACAGTGTTTTATTAAGTAAACTCAAGAACATAGGGATTCGTGAAATTCTTTTCTCATGGTTCGGCTCCTATCTCTCTGGTAGAGTACAGAGTGTGAGTCTGGGCAGCATGACCTCGCATCCCCTACCTGTCCGGAGGGGCGTCCCGCAGGGCTCTGTTCTTGGTCCAATAGTTTTTCTCCTTTATATTAATGATTTGGTTAAAGGCCTGGGTCCATCAGTGCACCCAGTACTTTCTGCTGACGATACCAACTTTTTCATCACCGGCCCTAATTTACCATCCGTCGTCACCTCTGCTCAAATTCTTCTGAATAGAATACAGGAATGGTCTCTCGTTAACTGCATGACCATTAACAGCAAGAAAAGTCAGGTTGTATTATTTCGAACCCCTTACAAAAAAATGAAGCTCAGCAAGCACTTGGCCTAAAATATTCCACCAATCTCCTCCCGCAGGTCAAAGTTGCCAAGTTTTTTGGTGTCCACATAGACTCCTCCCTATTATTTGCAACTAATGTATCCTGCATCAGAGCCATAATTTTGCGACAGGTAAGTATGATTAATCGTGTGAATAATTTTCTTCCCCCTGATATCCTTGTCACCCTTTATTACTCTTTTATTTACCCATATATCTCATACTGCGGATCTGTTTGGGGCAACACTTATCCTTCAGTTACCAATAAATTAAAAACTGCCCAAAACCGTGCCATCAAAGCAGTTTTTCGGCTGCCCCGACTATATCCCACCTAGGACTTATTCTCCGATTTTGGTATTATTCCTTTTGAACAAATTATTAAAAAATTAAATCTATCCCTTGCATACTCCGCTTACCATAAAAACCTTCCTCCCCAATTATTATCTTATTTTAATTGCAATAATTCTGAAGGCCTATGTCTCCGTTCATCCAACCGTTCCTTTATTGTCCCCAAGTGTGTCTCTAGCTCCGCCCAGCGATCCCCCATTTATAAATCTATACTTCAATGGAATATGATACCCTCCAGTATCGAGCTATCCATAAGTTTTCCTACGCTGTATAACAATGTTACTAAACTTTGATATTATAAATCTCTAAATTTTTAATCAATTTGCTTTAATTTACCCGTGTTTTCTCTTTTTTTCTTTTTTTTTTCTCTCTTGTTCATTTTCAATTTTTTGTTGTTATGGTCCTCAACAAGTTCGCTTCCAGGATCCATATTATTATTGGTGTTATGTTTCATCTTGTTTTTATTTCAATAAATTGAATTGAATTACCATCATATGGACACCATGTTAACTTATGGGTCATTTTATGACCAAATACAGTATTGGTTATAACTAGATTGCTATACCTACGAAATTTCCGTAGTCTGTATCCGTTACTGCTTTCTTTTCCTATACCAAGTTTACCTAGGCTAGGATACCGTCTATCCCTATTTCTACCGACTTGGGCGTTAAAATCTTCTAATAAAATAGCATATTTCTACATAGGACTCGGTATATTTGTTCCTGTTAGCTGTAAGTAGAATTCATCTGAGTCAAACACAGTCATACGGTTCTACAGGGGTACATACTGCTATGGATGACACTCTGCACTTTTTTAGTTATAAAATGAGTGACTAGCATTCTATTATTAATACCTTCCCAACCTAAACAAGACTTAGAAGCTTTTTAATTCATCAGGAGCCCTAATCCCTGTCATATACCCCAGCCTTCCTGTCTGAGTAAAAATAAATTCTATATAACCTTATTTCATGTTTCCCACCCCTGGGGTATGAATTTTTGAAACTCCTAATAATTTAAGTTCGTTGTGTCTGAATTCGCCAGTTAAAACGTTATTTTTGAAAAGTTATTTCATTAACGTACAATTTTCATATTGTTTAATCATTGAAATTGTTTTGGCCTCAGGAAAAGCAGTAGTTCCAGAACCAGTGCAGGGCGGGGACTAACACATCTTCTCAAGTCTACACAGAAATGCTTAAGCTCCATTAGAACCGGACAGCAAGAAGTCCCTGAGACCTCAATTTGAATGGAGGCTTTGTGCAATCCTGGGCCCATCTTGGTCACAACATGGTTTTCAGTAATTGGTAAAACTCTTCTATCAAAAAGAGTTGAAACCCAGCACAGACAGTCTCAAGCCTATTACCACTGACTTATTATATATTCATGTCAACAAATATTATGCTACAGCGAGGAGGCAACCCAAAGTAGATAAATTAGCTAAGAATAGGTTTTTCAGCCCAGAAACGCCCACCAAAACAGACCAAACCCAGAAGAATTGTCCATTAACCACGATCCAGTGCAAATGCTGTGTCGTTTACTAGGCTATAATTTCCTCGAGGGGAGCCACTCGACGAGCTCACCCTACTGTGCGTTACCCATCCCCTTGCTCGTTGTGAAGCTTAGCAATGTTTACACTCATTCACCATGTTAAGGTGCACTGACGAATTTTCTGTGCTACCACGGGATGGAGGGTCGAGCTTTGCTCCCTAGAACTCTACCATCACCGTAGAATTTTCCAGGATTGGCTTGCCCCATGCTCCCACCTAGAGATAGCAATACACTTCAGGAAGAACAACTGTTCCAATTAGCCGGCATTTTCAGAGGAATCACAAAACCTTGTAAAATTAAACTTAAGATTCCAACTGATATTGAGCTTTAATTAAATTGAATACTACTAAAAAAAAATTTTATAAAAAACTATAGGGCGTCACTTGGTACCTCCAGAAGTTCTGTCATTTTTCACGACTTTTAACTGATTTTTTTCTTCTTTTTATTTTATTTCCTTTTTATTTTTATTTTATTATTCTTTTTTCATGCCTCTCTCGGGTAAATGTCTTTGGGCCATGTTGGAAGTTTTTCTAGGTATGGTTTATTGTGCATAACATCTCACTCGGGTTCGGCTTATGGTGGGTAGTTAGTGATGGACAAAAGTTTATCATTCCTTTTTCTTTCTCATTTTAGTGTGTTTTTCGTTCTATTTTTTTCTCTCTCCCTCTTCCTCCACATTCCCGGGCATAGATTCTTGCTGGGGGGATATGACAGTGAATTTTTTCCTTTTTCTATTCAAATTTGTTGTTGTTGATGAATAAATGAATCCTAATTCCTTTTGACTTAAAGGTAGGATTATACTGTTTTCAAATTTTAGAGCATAGCGAATTATGATTTTTGTCGAAGACCGACAAGAAAAAGCCCTTAGCGTGACTCTAGGTTAATAGTGAAACCTGACAGCAAGATTTTGTATTGTTCACACAAAACCTGAAGGTTTATTACTATCTATTTTTTGGGTCATTCAAGCACAGTTTAATCGAGTCCTGGCCTCGCATATTTTATTTCCAATTTCCTCATTTTATTAAGAATTTAATTAATTTTATTCTATCTTTTTATTTTATCGTCTGTCGAATTTAGTCAGCAGCTAACTGGAATGATTAGAGCTTGCTATTGGAACAAGTTCCTTTTAAGCTAATTTTATCCAATAAATAACAAAGTTAACCAGGAATAACGTGAAAGGAATGTTACTTAATACAATATTAGAATGATCGACCAGAGCAGCACCCAATTGGAATGATCAGAGCTTGCTATTGGGGAAAGTTGCCTTAAGGTTAACTTTATCCAATAAATAAGAGACTTAGCCAAGAATAACGAGGAATGAATGTTTCTTATTAAGACAGACAGACCTTAGGATTCACGCTCTTAGCAAATTTCAATAAATCGAAATGTTGTTGAAGAAAATCAACGATTTTTGAATACTACAGACATGAAAAACCCTATATCAAGTGATCTAAATATATATATATATATATATATATATATATATATATATATATATATATATTATATATATATATATATATATATATATATATATATATATATATATATATATATATTATATATATATATATATATTATATATATATATATATATATATATATATATATATATATATATATATATATATATATATATATATATATATATATATATATATATATATATATATATATATTTTCTTTGACATCTTATGCAACATTTTCATTTGGAGTTTCATGCGCAAAACACGAATTAATCAATCAATTGAAAACTCTGCTACCGTGTCATGTGTTGATCAAACACTTTACTCGAATTTTCGTTGGTTAATTAACTTTCCGTGATGTCCGTAAAATGTTAAATGGAAGCGTTATATTATGGGTCTAGGAGATTTCCCCCCGTAGGAGATCCCCCCCCTAGGGCCATGGAAATTCCAACAGAATCCTAATGTTTGGTACGGACACATCAGTTCAGCTCCTCGATTCGTCTTCTCACTGGTTCGTCTACAGAACGTTCAAGACTGTGCCCGAGTTGTTCAACCAGCCTTACGTTGTGCACTGCCTGTACGAGGATCGGGTGATTCCATGCGTTTACGCACCCCTGCCTAACAAGTCAGAGGACAAGTATACGAAAGTTCTTACCGAACTAAAGTCTCGTTTGACGAATGGAGGTCCAACATTTGTATCGTCTGATTTCGAGTTTGGCGTGCAGAATTCCTTCAGGAAAGGCTTTCCAGCCACTGAAGTGAAGGGCTTTTTTTTCCAATTAAGCCAGAGTATCTACAGGAAAGTACAAAAGCTTGGCCTTCAGACGAGGTATAGAGACGATGATGAATTCGCAGTCTCCGTTCAAATGCTAGCTGCTCTTGCACTCGTGTCCATTTCGGAAGTATATTCTGCATTCACAGCTGTCGCAGCAAAACTTACTGACAATGTGTTTGGGCCAATCATCACCAACTTTGCAGATAACTACATCGGTAGAATGCGTGGAAGTAGGAGAGTACCTTGCAACTTTCCGCCCCGTGTCTGGAATATGTTCGACAGAGCGAAAGATGAACTCCCCAGGACAAACAACAATGTTGAGGGTTGTCATAGAGGATTGCAGTCTTCAGTTTCGGCTCATCACCCTAGTCTTTGGAAGTTCTTGGACATCCTCAAGCGCGAACAAGCACTTCACAAGGCAGTTGTGATTCAAGCAAATGCGGGACAATCCAATGAACCAATTAAGAAAAAGTATGTGGATTTAAATGCCAGAATTCTAAGACAGATGGGAAACTACGGCAACGTCAGGACGCTGGAGTACCTGAGGCTTATTGCAAAAAATATTAGTTTTAAAGTGTAGCGTTTTAACCGTGTATGTATTACCGTGTATAACCAACTATTTACTTGACAATTAAAATGTGTACTCCACTCGCTCTGATATTTTAGGCCGCCGAGAAGGAGAAGAATTTTGCAACAATTTTAGAGCCATGGGTGACATCCAATGCAAATAAGTCTGAGGCAAGGGTAGTCTCCGGTGGCGATTATTTAAAAGAGGGAGGAGGGGAGAATTTTCAGCGTGGGGGAAATCTCCTGGGGGGGAATCACCGGGGAGGGGGAATCTCCTACAGAGCGAAATTTCCGGGGGGGGGGGGGAATCTCCTACGGGGGGAAATTTTCGGAGGGGGGGGAATTTTTTCGGGGGGAAATCGCCGGAAACCGATATTACTCCTCTACATTGAGAAACATACGTTTTGAAAGACAAATTGATTCATGTGTATAATTGGGTGGTTGTCGGCATGTGTCAAGAAGTATCATCAATTGTAGAGTTAAATTAAGTTTCGTTTATTAATAGCGTTATATTACTTCGTTATATATGTATATTCAACCATATCTGCTGGTCTGTCCATGAACTTGTAAAAACAGTTTTTTCAAAGGGGCTTGCCCAGTGTTCAACAAGGGGTGCACCAGGAATAAACAATTCCTCGAGACTGGTTATAACCATGGAATAACTACTCAATTACACAACCAATGCTAATAATGCAATTCAATACATTCATATTTAAGTAATAAAAATAATAACAGTAGTAATAATAATAATACTAATAATAACTATAAAAATAAAATTCGCAATGCCCCTCCGCATATTTCAAACATCCACAAAAGGAAAAAAAAGAAAGATCCAAATAAAAATTAAAACCCAAAATTAGAATATATTTTCTTTTTTTTCAATTCTTCAAACCTTTTCGTTTCACCAATTTTGTTACCGTTACTATTCCATAGATTATTCCCCGACAAATAAAGGAGAACTTGTGATTTGATGGATACTGGAGCTGTCTAGTCGTTCCTTGCGCGAGTATCATATATGCAGCAATCAGACCTAATCTGAATCACGACTGCGCAGCATAAGGTCAAATACTATTATCATTGTATTTAAGCATAAATAGTAGGTGATAAAAATCCATACGCCAGCAGCCGATAAAATTTATAGCCTTCCATATTCAAAACTCACAGAATCACCTGCAGATTAATGGCAAAGTAAATGGATCACACTATTTGTAGAAATTGGTTTGGATACAATGGTGATGAAAACATCCCGATCCATACCGAAGGACGATATAAAATACATAAATGTATCATGGAAAAATACAACAACTTAAAGTACAATGCGGGAAAATTTCAAAATATCCCTGTTTCCTGATAGTATCGTACTATCGTTGATATATTCTTAGCATAGTTCCTAAACAACAAAGTTTCATCGAAATGTAATACCTATATATTTGACACATGAGTTCTCTTCAATCTCACCATCACTATATTTTAATCGAGTAATCCATGGACAATAACTAGCTGCTCAAGAGAATAAAATAAAACTAATTTTATCAGGGTTAACGTTAGGTTTGTTTACACACATCCAAGTTGAAAATTTATCTAGCGGTTGCGCAGTTTATTCAATTAAACTTGCAAGAAAAACAAGCGACGGGTCATCGACTAACATCGAAAGTTTCACTTCTTCCGGATCATGGAATGGCTCACTAGAATTATTTATATTTTAGATATTTTGAAGTAGGTCAATGACAAAAAATAAAATCAATAACGGTCTATGAACAGAACCTTGTGGAACTTCGTATGTAATGGGCAAACTGGATGATAATCGCTTTCATTCATTCTGAACATACTGTAGCTGTCCTGCTAAGAATGCCCGTAGAAAGCTAAGCCTAGGACCTCTTATGCCATAAAACTCACACTTCATAAACAGCATATCATCGACTACCACATCAAAAGCCTTAATTATATCAATAAATACAACGAAAACCCTATTTCCTTGGTCCAGTGCTCAGTGGGAATGGTGAGGGGCCGCGCGCCCCCTAAAGTCGCCTACAGTGGTGTAATTTACTTAATTAACGCAAGTTTACGTTAATTAAACTTGCTCCTAACGCAAGTTTATCGGATCAACCTATTTTGCGCCTCCCCTCACCCCCCTAAAAAAGGTCCTGGATCCGCTCCAGCCGGTGCTTTATTGACTACGCTAGTTAAATAGGCAAGAGCTTTTTCCAATGCGTGACCATGCCGAAATCCAAACTGTGTAGAATTTAATACGTTAGAACGCTATAACTATGCGTAAAGACGGGCAGCAAAGCACTTTAGTCTATAATTTCTTAAACTATTAGCCTTATCACCTTTATGGACATGATTCTAAGGAGATATTTTAAAACTTGATGGGAAGAAACCCTCTTTAAGTGCACAATTAATTAGGGACATAGGATGGTGTTGGATTAATGACAGGATAAATCTAACAGCCCTCGATGATACAACGCCGCCTTTATTAGAGGAGTTACTTGTCATTTCATAGATGACTTGCTTGATGATAAAGGTGTTAAAGGTCTATTGACAACTCAGATTCAACTCAGACTGAATTCCGTCAGTTTTTATAAGAGAAATAGTTTGTTCTACGTAACCATTAAATTTGTTTGAAAATCAGCTTCCATTGATCCTTTTTTACATTAAAAGCACACTCCACTGTAACAATAAAGCAAAGAATACTAGCTTAAGTATTCAAATTAATTTGGCACTCTCCTATGCAAAATGTAGGATATTTTAATGTACATTAAATCGCTTCTACATTTGATATTTGACGAATAACTAATCTCAACGTTTTATTCCACTTGACACTTATAACACCTAAAAGTTAAATAACAATTATATGCACGAATTTTAGACTTCCAAAGAACCACTAATTTCTTCTTCAATCAGAAAATTACCAGAGTTGCTAATTTTCTCAGTCTCAATAACCTTTGTTTTCCTAGGATAAGCACGTTTGAAAAGGAAAAGAAATTCTAAGTATATAAAATGATATGTTAAAATACGGATCAAGTTCAAAACATTGCTATGGTTCCAACAGCGCATCAGGAGGTAGTATGACTCTCGCATAATCATCTGTGTCGATAGACTTACATTAAAGAACAGAAATTGAAGGGTGTTGAAACGAGATGCCAATATTAGGGCTACTTCACTGTATCTTGGGGAGGGAGAGAGGGGGGAGAGGGTATGCAAGAGCTGATCGTATTCATAGGAGGACAGGAGGAGGGAGAGTAAGACGTAGAAAATGCTACTTTTATCATCCCCTCCAGGAATTTCGCCTTTTTTAAAGGACGATTTCCTAAGGGGTTCTCTCAAATTGTCTCATTGACTTATAACTAATACTAAGTTTAAAAGAGGTTTCAGTGTAGTGGAGTGGCGTACACAATTACTAAAGATTTGCCAATTTGTCGAAAGGCTCAATTGTTACTTGCATACATAGAGAAATTCATGTATCTGAAAAATGTTTAGAGGAAAATTTGAAACTAGAGAAACTTTTTTTTTTTAGTAAAAATCTTTGGGATAACATATAACTTCTCCCGTTTGTACAACAATATACTGTTGCTTCTTATATGCACACATTATATGAGTTATGACCTAGATTCATTATCTGAATAGATGCCAGGTAAAACAGGAAAAGTATTCCACCAAAAGTATTACCATCAATGGTGGTAATAGACGCAGACTTAAATACCTAATTTTGCCATAAAACGAGAATGGGCATGTAACAAATAGAACAAGCATGTTTGAACTATCGATTTATCAAATGAATGTGTACCAGATGATAAAGAAAAAAGAAAAATCACAAAAACCAGGCCTCTCATCCACCAATCCTCCAAACTTGCCTAAAATCACGCTGTCACTCGTCAATTATAAATTGATGCGTCTATGGTTATGAGTGACAATGTATTTTCTTTCGCCGTAACTACAAAAACGACAGGCATAGTTTCATTTCACCATAAAAATAGCCCATCTACTGGAGGATTAAGCCTTAAACTGAACCAATTAAAAAAGTGTCATCTGAAATAAAAGCTACCGAATTTAAGTTGCCAAAATTGAATGAGATGATTTTGGTTGCAAGTTAGGAATGTAACAATAGTGACAATTCTTTAGATAAAATTTCAAGCGGCTCCTGGTGGGAACTACGGACGATAAATCGAAACAAAACAAAGTGAATTTGATTAACTTCTACTCTGAAGAAAAAAAAAATCAAATACTTTAGAGCAGAAAATCTTTAAATATGGAATGTGAAAAGTTACAAATGAAACGCTTAATTTGACGCAAAATAGTAAAAAGCCATGAAGAACTAAGACAAACTGCATTTCATCGGTTGGAGTGCATGCCCACCACAGAAAAAAAAATACTGAAAAAAACACTAAAAAGAAAACCATACAAAAGATCATTTTTCCCAGGACGTGAAGATATGCTTAGAAAACTAATATACTTAGAAAACAATAATTCTTTCCTTCTTATTGTCAGTTATTTTTGTTTTATTTTAAAATTTTGATAATCTTCTAAAAAAAAAATCTTTTCATGAAGTCATTTTCATTAACTAGGATAAATTTATGGGATCCAAATTGAAGTTGAGAATGAATAGATACAATACTTGTATTTACGGTGTGTGTAAAAAAAGAAGAAGAAAAAGAAGAAAAGATAATCTAAACAAAAACAGGAAGTCTATAAAGTATAAACTGAAAAATAAATAACGAAAACACAAATACACCATTATTTCTACTCATTGTCGTACTGAAACCTCTTAGCAGTTTAGTGAAAAAAAGAAATATTTGCAAAAATATACAAGAATTATGAATCATTTAATATTTTTGAATTACACAACGTAAAAATGTTTTGAATCGCTCAACATACATGACACTGTGACAGGAATTTAAGTTTTTTCTAAATATGTAGCTAAAATTGGAGTGAATCTAAAACCAACAAGAGTCTGGCGGCTAAATGCAGAGTTTAATTATGTTTTTTAAAAAGAAAATCAAATGTTTTGTCAGTTATTAGGAGCAAAGAGCTTAAAAGTTCCGGTTATTTGTCTTTTTAGGCTTGAAAATAGATACTATTAACAGCACCTTTAATCGAACACTTTTGCATATGGGGTCAATTTATGGACATTTTTGTGTTGCAGAATATGTTTGGATGAATGTGCGAATCCCAACGCAAAAGGTCACTACGGAAATTCACATTAAATTATGCTGCCAAAAATGGGAGACATGAAATGTGTCAACTACTTATCTTATTCGGTGAGAAAATACATGCTGTTAAGTCTTTACAAATCTGTACAATTACAATTTAGAAGTTAGTCTAAAATTTTGCTGAAATAAAATAAAAAGTTGAATTTAATAATCGAGTTTGTACAAAACTATCGTTTCGTATTCAACAAGGCTGGAGAATGTCACAGCTGCTATTCTGTCCTCTATCCATACCAAAAATAACCTCTTTAGGAAATTCATGGCAGATCCTACACATGAAAATCAGGCCAAATTTCGGCAGTAGTGAAGTGAAGCCGTGGGGAAACCCTACCAATAGAATATGCCAGCGGGAAGACCATAACTGAATTAAAAAAATAAAATAAAATGATCAAAGGGTTAGTAAAAGAGTTTTTAAATGACCCCGCAGTGTACCAACAAAAAGACCAATATTAAGACCCGACCCATGCACATTCCAAAGTTTGGTTATGCAGTGCCTGAGTGAGAACCTCGATCTCTCAGTGCACGCTCGGGGTTCAACATACTTAGAAGATTCCCTCGTTCCATAATCGTGCTCACATTGGTTAAATAGATCCATAGCATAGAAAATTTTCGGTAGAATTTTAGGAAAATACCTAACACAAAACATCAATCCATGAAAAGATAATAATAATTCCACTGGTAGTATATTAAGGAAAGAATATATACTTTTATTTGGCGATTTTGATGGTAGGGATATTGAGGAGGGGTTGAAAGTTTTCAGGATACGCAGTGCTTTATTTTGCTGCCTTTGAAGTGGTTTTATATGAGCTTTAAACGTATTCAGAAAAATCAGGGGACAATAACTCAGATAAGAATGGACTAGGGCAAAATATACCGATCTCATTGCATAAAAAAGGTAGAATAAATTTCAAATGCCACAATATTCCAACATTCCTTCCCAACTTCATCCGCAATTTAGCAATGCGTTCCTTCCAACTCATATTCTGATCAACTAGCACACCCCCAAACGCCCCTGAGAATATTTAAAAAATAAGCCCATTGTTTCCGTATAGTATTTGTTATTGGGAAGCATACCGACATTTTTCGCGTGGAGGATTTTGCGCTTTGGGTGAGTTTCCATCGGGAGAATTTTCTGGGGGTGAACTTTCCAGGAAAAATTTTACACTCAGGGGATTTAAGAGAATTCCGATACGAAATTGTTTTTATTTGCCTCACTTTCTCTTTGCCGTCTCAATTTTGCATGTGGAGATTTTCTGGTCAGAATTGTCTGGGTGAAATGTTCAACGGGTTTAGATTTCCGTGGAATTTTTTCCCGGGAAAATTTCACAGGGAATTTTCAGCAAGGATGGAATTGCCCGGAGGGAATTTTACAGGGGGGGGGGGGTATATTTTACATGGGAGCAATTTTCCACGGAGGGGTTTCCATTGAGGGGAGCGTATTTGTCATGGAAGGTGAGCCAGATTTACCGGCATTATTTGAAAAAACGATCAGAAAGTAAATAAAAAAAAGTTTTTCAACTGAAAGTAAGGAGCAACATTAAAACTCAAAACTAACAGAAATTATTCTGTAATGAGGAGAGGGTTGCCCTCTCCTCATTACTTCGCTCTTTAAGCTAAGGTTTGACTGCTTGTCCTAATTTTTAAGAACAATTCCTGAAGCACAAAGATTGTTTAATTAGAATAGGGAGGTTTTTTAAAAGTGCTAAAAACTTTAGCGTAAAGAGCAAGGTATTGAGGAGGGGATCAACCCGTTCATATATGGAATAATATCTGTTCGTTCTGAGTTTTAATGTTGCTCCTTACTTTCGGTTGAAAAAGCCTGTTTTCTTTATTTAATATAAATATGAAATAAAATATATTGTAGAGCAAATGAAAAAAAAAACTAATAGCCTTTGTCAGCCCCATGAATAGGAATATGTTTAGGGAGAGACTCTTTTTGGAGGGGGGAATCATTGAAATAGGTAAATTACACGACAATTATAGTATTTGTGCAAATACCTACGGGGGTATTTATGAAAAGCATGATAATTCGGTTTTGGGAATGCACTAACCACGAGCCTATACCCATGAATGACACCTTCTTGGAAATCGGAGTGTTTTTTCTCAACGCAAAGGATTAAGAAATAACCTAGGAAAGCTAATGTTTATTACGTAAGAAAATTTACAAGTTCAGTCTTTCACCCTTCGAACTTTTTTAACCACACTAATCTCGCTAATTATCCAGGGTAGCAATATTAAAGAGTACAGAGGTTTCAAAATTTATGTTCTGCCAAGGAGATTCCAGGGGGGGGCAGCCTCCTTGGGAGGCTGCCCCTGTCCACCTAGAAAAAATGTTCTGATTCCTCCTCATTTGCTGGATCTGTGTAGAACCAATTAAATTGATTTAATTTTGAAAGCCCTCCTGCTATGAGCCTGGTGCACGTTGTTTTCCCATATTCTCTCTGACTAATAAAAAACCCTTGTTGTCAAATTTTTTTTATCACATTTTTAAGAGGTCTCTTTTAATATATTCGAAATAACCCTTGAATTTATCACAGATTCTTTCATGCATTGATAGAGAGGATGAAAACACTTATGATTATTTTATTAATAATTTACCCACGAACAAATACCTTTCTCTAGGAATGATTATGAGTAAACCAACAAAGAAGTGTCTGAGAACAGCATTCCTAAGTTGTTGTGGACTTACGAGTACTTTAGAAAACATTTCACTATTGCTTCCCGACCATAAGATTGATGTTTTTGGTGTATGTGAAACGTTTTCAAATGAGCAATCTTCTGAGTTAGCTCATATAAATGGGTATAAGTCGTTATATGCTATGCATATAACGACTGCACGAGCCTATACCCATGAATGACACCTTCTTGGAAATCGGAGTGTTTTTTCTCAACGCAAAGGATTAAGAAATAACCTAGGAAAGCTAATGTTTATTACGTAAGAAAATTTACAAGTTCAGTCTTTCACCCTTCGAACTTTTTTAACCACACTAATCTCGCTAATTATCCAGGGTAGTAATATTAAAGAGTACAGAGGTTTCAAAATTTATGTTCTGCCAAGGAGATTCCAGGGGGGGGGCAGCCTCCTTGGGAGGCTGCCCCTGTCCACCTAGAAAAAATGTTCTGATTCCTCCTTTTTTGCTGGATCTGTGTAGAACCAATTAAATTGATTTAATTTTGAAAGCCCTCCTTCTATGAGCCTGGTGCACGTTGTTTTCCCATATTCTCTCTGACTAATAAAAAACCCTTGTTGTCAAATTTTTTTTATCACATTTTTGGATTGGCATTTTTAAGAGGTCTCTTTTAATATATTCGAAATAGCTCCTGGGATTTTTTTACAAGTAGGTTCAAATCAAGCGCTTTGATTTGGACAAGGTGGAATAGAAAAGGGTTGTTGCCAGTGTATTGATCACAGGTGGTGGTGAGTTTGCAACTGGAACACTAGGAGGAAATAGGCTCTACATCTTAAGACGTCCTACTTTTCATTTGAACCAAGCTGGATTGGCAGTAAGCACAATTTATGACAACCTTCCATCTGTAAAACGAGACTTAATCATCTTAACATCTAATTTAAACGAGTTCCGGAAACTAATCTTAGAATTTTCTTCTGAAAAACATTTAGCACATCTTCAACTTTCCGAAACCAAAACATTTCAGTCATTACTGACCTCCGTCATTACTGTGGCTCCTCGTATCTTAATCTCTGTTCTAAGGCTTTTTTGAAGTTTTTTTTTCTCTTTGTAAAACACCCTCCAACTTTGCTATCCCGATTTTTAAACGCTAATATTTAATTTTGGTTTTATAGAGCATCATACCTTCAAACATCAAATTTGAGAAAACCAAAAACCACTTATAGGTATGGTATTTACAATTTAGTGTACTGTGGCTATTTTTTGTTTGATTGGGAAGGTAGGCATGTCCCCAGCATGAGCCTTTACAAGCGAGATTTGTTAGTATAGAGTATAAATCGTTAGGTAAGGTGTGGAAATATTTACTTTTTATTCTAAAAATTCAACCAAGACTAAAAAGATTACAGCAGATGTATAAATAAAAAATTAAATTTTTCATTTTATTTCCGGAATGTATTAAATAGGAAAAAAAATCCTGCTATTCCGGAAATTCGAAAGTTTTTAAAACTAAAGCAGTTATGGTCTTCCATCTTTATCAACTTTTTCTCGTGGCTATGACTTTTCTTCTTTTCGCCTTCATCTTTATTTATTATTTTTTTATTCAATTTTTCGAGTACCAAGATTTATTTTTTCTTTTTAGTGCATTTTGAGATCACTTTTTCTTAAGTTTTCATTTATTTATTTTTGACATCCACCTTCCTTACCATTTATGTTACCTTGATAAGCGAAGTCATCCACCCTGTCAATTTTTGTAGTACCTAGCCCCACTTCTTCAACCTTGTTTATTCGAAATGCATTTGCAGGTAGGTCAGGCTATCGATGCTGTAAAGCCACAACCACATGAAAACCAAAATAGCACAATGGTTAAGACTTGTTTTTTCTATGGACCAGGGTGCCCACCAAAATTTTATCTAGAGTGATTAGCTTAAAACAACTTTATCATGCTGTGGTAGGAGTTACGAGTTTAAAAGTAAAGGGTTTAATTTGCTAGAAGGGGTATTTTGCACCTAAAATTACAAAAATATTAACTTTATATACATTTGTATTGTTCCAATGAAAATAAAACAAAATTTAACGTGATCGGAAACAAAATTAAAATTTCAAAGTAATGGAATAAATGTAAACAAAATGAAATATTAAAAAAACAGTGACAAGCTAAAACCTACACAACAAAATCAGGCATCCGTTAATTTCTCTGCTAGGAAATATGAATAAGGTTGGAAATCATGAAGAATATTTCTAAACATCAAAATATTTGTTTAATTTAAATCAAAAATATTATATATAGTGTGACTCTGATCCAAAAACAAAAACTGATCAAACATTTTTGCAGATTTTGGCCTCTGTTCTTTGTCTATATGGGTTCCCGCTGGTTAATGGAGAGTGTGTCACTGCCAACGATTATCATCTTGTTCATTTATTTTTGTTCTTGATCACCCAGAGGGAACAAAAAACAGTTTAAGTCATCAAAAGATGAACTAATTGTCAACGGTAGAAAGACAAAAGCAAACAAATGAACATTGGTTTTGCCCCAGGTCCAAAATTTGTCTTGCAGTTAATCAGTTTCCTAAACTGAACGAAGTGACCAGCCTTTCATTCGAATTTGTAATCATGGTCAAATCCACGGTCTTGTAATCTTTTTATATGAAAACTAAGAAGTATAAGAATAGACACAAGTATTTGCCTGTCAAGCCACCCCCCTCTCTACAAAAGACGCATGTACAAATAAGTGTCTCTCTTATAATCGATATTCACAGTTGAAGCAGAAGAATATTTATCTATTCTTTGTATTATTGAATAGAATATATATATATATATATATATATATATATATATATATATATATATATATATATATATATATATATATATATATAATATATATATATATATATATATATATATATATATATATATATATATATATATATATATATATATATATATATATATATATATATATATAAATATATATATATTTAACTCACACACAGTGAAAATAGTGGAGTAAAAAATTAGGAAAAGAAATAAAATCCACTGCAAAAATAGAACAAAACAAATAAATAACTATACCAAGAAGTATATATAGAGCAATAGACATATATGTGCCGACAAGTATAAGGAAAAAAATATTGCATAGTAATGTGATCTGTAAATCCCATATCTTAGTGCTTTTCTCCTGGATGTTTAAACGCTTATGGGGGAATGTTGCAGCAAAGGGATGGTGTCTTCCTGGGAGGACACAACTGCATGTAAAAAGCAATTTCTTTTTATTCAAAATAAATAGAAACAACAGTATTCCTAAAAAATGACTTTACGACATTAGAAGTCTAAAAATTCCAAACGTATTCTATCCCTCTTCAAAATGTGAGAGGATACCTTGATTGCAGCTTAAGCTTTTGAAAAATTCACCTAAATAGTTTAAAATAACAAAGGTGTTTTAGACTATGACTGCTCAACACAGGAGTCCTATTCGTAAAACAACGATGTGCCTTCAACTTTGTTTGTCACAGGGCATGTGTCAGCTCCTCAGGATCCAAATTTTCATGAAGTTCCAATCATTCCTTCAGAGAACGCCTTGGTAGCTTGCTTGGAGTACTTCTACGATTTCACTTATTCTCTGTGGCTGTTTTATATTGCGCTATCTAGGCTTTAAAAAAACCTGGTAAGTGAAATACCAACTAAGTTTCAATTTTTCTTCAAGTCACACGCCATTTTGTTGAAGTTTGGAACATCAACTTAAACGGATTTTAAAAACCATTAGCCTTAGTTTGGGTTTCCATTCTTTTTGGTAGGCTAAATATTTGGTAAATTTTTACCAAATCATATTATTGACTTACGATTAAAGTGAATATACCACTCAATGCCTTTTTTTATGCTCTTTCCAAATATAATAGGCCTAATAATTTTTGTTGGAAATGAATTTTATTTCCACCCCTATAGCCTATATATCAATTCAGGGTATATATTTGCACATTAGGGGGGGGGGTAGGGGCAAATTTTATTTCTGATGTAAATGGAAGGTAAGTTTAAACTTAACCCCCACCCCCCTAATGTGCAAATTATGGTCAATATCTACGAAATCATATTATTGAGTTAGGAATAAAGTGAATACACTATTCAATGCCTTTTTTTATGCTGATTTCGAATATAATAAGCATTTCTATTGGAAATGAATTTCAGCCCCCCCCCCCCCTATATAGGCTATACCTCCTGAATTGGCCTATATAGGGGGGGGGGGGCTAAAACTCATTTCCGATAGAAATGCTTATTATATTCGTAATCAGCATAAAAAAAGGCATCAAATGGTGTATTCACTTTTTTCCTAACTCAATAATATGATTTTGTAGATATTGACCCAAATTATACCCTAAATTGGTATATAGGGTAAAAAAAACAGTATCCAATTGAGCAAAATTATGTAAAACTAAAACTTTTACATATTGTTACCAAAGAGGAATTGAGAAGGATTGGGTGTATTAATGAATAGGGTAAGACACCCAGTAGTCGGCCACCTGCCTATTCTTGGACATAATCTTTTATACTATTTTAATCACTATTTACAATGAGCTGTTTGTATGTCCGAGTTTAGGCAGAATTGTCACTTGTTAGTAAATTCAATAATAGGAGGCGCTGTACAAGTGAAACTATTTGAATTAGTAACCTACTTGTTCAGAAATTCTTCAGAAATTTTTTGATACAAAAATTAAGTTTCTAGGTGGTATAATACAGTAATTAGAGTAGTTTAAATGTCAAAAAGTTTTCAAAGTGATTAAAGTGTCCTACTACTGGGTGTCTTACCCTAGCTAAAAGTCTAAGCTATGCATCAATATGGTTATTATTCAGATTATTTAAGATCAACCACTTGAAACTATTAGTTTATTGACTTACCTGCAGGGACCCTCTTTTTGGAAATACCAATTATCCTATTTTGATGTATATATCCTTTTAGTGTTTCAGTTTTATTCATATATTAACAGAAAGCTGATTTTGTTCTGATTCTAGAAATGTAACTTTTATTGCTTGATATTCATTGTATAAATCACAAGTACTAAATATAACTGTTTCTTTTCAATTGCTTTTCAAAACAGAGATCACATTTTCAATTTCTGCTGACAAATCATTGGTGAAAATTCGACCAAGAAGGCAGGGCTCTTGTTACTGCCCTCACATTGGTTCATGTTGTAGTAAAAAGGGGTGGCCCAAAAACCCATTGCTATTTTTCCGAAATGCCAAAGAAAAGTGGTCTTTCCCAAAAAGAGGTCCTTTACCCTATATTAACAAAAAGCTGATTTTCTTCTGATTCTAGAAATGTAACTTTTATTGCTTGATGTTTACCATGGAAATACCTCTTTTTGGAAATAAGAGTGTGCATACACAATATAAGATACATCAGATAAATTATAAAAATACAAAGGCTTGATTCCTAATAACACATTTTGAATGCAAGCATTAAATAGATAAGGTGATAGCACCCCACCCTGTTGCACTCCAGATTGAACTGGTATATTACCGCAGTACCCTGTACCAGATTTTAAACAAAGAAACAAATTACTATACCAAAATTTAAGTACATATATGATAGAAGGGTTCACTCCAAACTCTGACAAAGAGTGCCACATTTGTGCATGGCAAATACTATCAAAGGCTTTAGATAAATCCAAAGCACAAATATGTAATTCATAACCTTTAGACTGGGCATCATAAAGTTTGAAGTCTAATGGAATTTAAGGCCAACTAAAATGGAGTATAATCATCAAAAAGTTGATTTTAGAACTTAAAGGGCCCAAATTGAAGCCCCTTATGTAAAATGTAGGTCTTCAGATTGAGTCCAATTGTCTTTAGAAATGTGTCTCAGATAATGAGTTTAGGGTGCTTCTCAGTCAGAATCTTCAACACCTTTTCCCCAAAAACGTTAAGGGATATATGCTATTAGGCAACAGCTCGATAATAGATTGGATATATTAACTTCTGTTTGTCAGTCAGTTTTGGAGTTTTCCAGAAAGGAGAAGTTTCAGGCTTTGTCAATAATTATAGGGGTATTTTACTCTAGGTTTTAGCTTCCACTTGGTTATCCTACCTTAACCTCTCTCATCTCTCTGATAGGGTGCCAAGTATGGGCCAATAGCCTCTATAAGTGGTATTCTGTTCTATATTTAGGTTCTTGTGTTGTGACAACAGACAACTCTAGATCTAATACCTGATAAACAGGGTTGGATTAAGACCTTTTGGGGCACCAAGACTTACAATATTTTGGTAGCCTCTGAGCTTAAGTATTTTTATTTAAAAAAAAAACTACTAACTATACAATTATCAAAGTATCCTCACATTGAGGGCCCCTTATTAAAATGTAAAACTTCAGATTGACCCTCCTACATTTAGTAAAGGATCTTCAGTAAAAATTCAAATTTCACGCCTTGGTTTTGTCAGGCAGTATAACATTTTCTGAATAACTGTAGTTGAACAAAAATGGATAGGGATATCTTTTGTCCTTCTCTTCTCCTCACTTCTAGATACTATACGCTTTATTCTCCTATATTTATTTTATTGTCATGTTTCCACATTGCCATATTTCTTTGTTTGTTTTTGTATATCTCTATCCTTTATTCCTACATTTTTGTGTATCCCAATATCCTTTTATTTCTCTGTTTAAATTATACCCTTTATTCTCTTCATTTATTGACAACAATTTTGTTTGCATTTCATTTTCCTATTTTTTGCTTTTTCTTTCTACATCTAGTTTCCTACTTTATGTTGTTTTTTTTTTTTAAGTCCCACTGCCTTTCTGTGTCAAACAAATAAACATTCAAATGGGGATAAGTCCATTTATTAGACAGCAAAAAAGGTACAAAAGTCTAAACACTTTCACCACATATACAGCAATCATCATCAGTGTAAATACTAAAGCATCATAATTAAAGCTAACATATTTATACAGAACAAGATAATTGCTTCCAGTTCACTCACTAGATTTTTCTGAGAGTTCAATAACTTGGTTCATTTAAAGTCTTGAATGTAATTGTTTCTTCTGTAATACTGGCTAAATGTAAGTTGAATTTCTAATGAAGGTGGCAAAATCTTCTTCCAATTACAAAAGAAATTTTATTGAATTTAAACTTATGTACTTGATTGACCACATCTCCCTATATATACAATGTATTTTCAATGTAATACATTAAATTATGTATATTTTTTTTCCTGGGATTAGCATCAACATCTAAATCCCCTGCCTATGAAATAAAAATGAAAGTTATTTGGAGTTTGGGGGCATCAATGTATGGGGTAGGGGATGTACATATATGTTTGTGGAGGAAATAAGCGTTATTTTCAACATGCAGAAAATTTTGTTTGAACATTGAGTAGTGTTATAAAAAGTACTTTAAAACGTAACCAAATGTAAATACCAAATACTTGACTGAAGTTATACTTAAATACTATCTGCAAATATTTGCCAAAAAAATTGTTTAAGGTTTAAAAAGTGCTATGTTTAATTTTTAAAAATCTATGTTTAGTGTTTTAAAAAGTCTGTAAAAACTGTTGCAGTATTTTATTACCTCAACACTTCATTACAGTTTCTGACTTATCTACTTCTGACACATTTCAAATGAAACATGTCCATTTATGGTTGGCAATCAAAAATAAAAGAAAAAAGTATAAAACTGTTATAATAAAAGTACAATAAAATATATACTAAATTATAAAAAGTATTTACAAAATATATAAAATTAAAAATTAAAAAAAAATGTATAAGAAAAATATGATAAAAACATCAAAGTTATCAAGAGCCATAATACTAGATTTTTTTCACGCAGAACTTATTTCGTATATAAGGGAGGTTACCCCCTCCTCAATACCCCTTTCTTGAAGCTAAAGTTTTCAAGAACTTTCAAAAAGGTTTGGATTCTAATTACATGGCCCTTGTGTTTCAGGACTGGTTCTTAAAAAAATTGAGACAAAAGATCAAACTTTAGTGTAAGTAGCAAGGTATTGAGGAGAGGGCAGCCCCCTTAACACAAATAGTAATTTCTGTTCGTTTTAAGTTTGAATGTTGCTCCTTAGTTTCAGTAGAAAGAATCATTTTTTTTTTTTTTTTTTTTTTTTTT